>RXPK01003265.1:0-49592 GCA_004143645.1 Protaetia brevitarsis
CCAACTTTTCAACTGGCGGTTCGATAGGCGTCCCTAGATTTGGCGCTAGCATATAGCGGAAGAGAATACCTAGACGAATAACAGAGGCCAGCACGGGTCGAAATTCAGAATATTCTCCAGAATCTTCGAGACGTCTAGAAGCCCGAAAATCGAATTCGCGAGATATAAATAAGCGTCGGGTTGCCAGCAGGAGTCAATCATCGAGTTGATAGTCGTCGCGAATGAATTATACATGAAATAAAAAATCCGTACTAAAAAAGACATTATGTTAAGGATTATAATAAGCATTTAATAATTTTAATACCTATAGTGTTAATAGAATAATGAAATAAAAATATCGCCGTGTTTTTCTAAAACCCCGACAACCTTTTAAGACCGAAAAACTTACAATTGTGTCAGTGTGGTATTTGCATATATTAGTACTAATAGTGTTAATTAGAAACAATGCGCGAAATCTGTAAATAATGACTTGAAATGTAGATCTCAACAGGAATTAAGAAAGATGAAAACGAGTGAAAGAAGGCGATCTCAGTCGAGATACGAAGAGCAATAAAGAGCTGGAAAATCTGAGACATATTGTTCGAAGTATCTGGTAAAAGGCGAACTTCTAGGAACTTAGAACATGAAGAAAAAAATATGGAAAATTCTCGCAATAGTAGAGAAAGTTTAGAAAACGCAGAAATATAAAAATTCTAGAAAATCCAAGAAAAATATCTAGATCATCGCAGATTGGACGTCCATTAAGTGCTAGAAAAAATTATCTGCCAACCGAAACGGAGAATCGAATTCTTCCAATGCGAACACCAATGAAACAAAAAACATCCCATCGTCGGTCAAAGTAAATGTACCTCCAACATTCACCCACGAAGACCCCTGAAGATATCTGACGCTGCTAACAAGCACGTATATGACTCGGAGCTACAAACACCATGCTTCAATAGCTCGCGCGGCGAGCTGGGAAGTACTCACTATTCCTTCGACAAGCGACAAAATTACCAAACGCACTTAATCATCCGATCGTTCGTAAAAACATCTGCAGCCAATATAGCCTGCAGTTGAAAATCGTGCCAAGGTAACAGACTTGACAGAGTATGACCGATATCGTTCGTAGGGTAGATGCTAACCCAACGTACCAGAAATTGTGTGAGCGTTCGCTGGAAAATTCCAGATGGCCCTTGATAGGGAACCACAGGAATAAAGCTCCTCACCCGCAAACTGAACCAGACTTTAGCTAAGCATGAGTTTGAAACCCGTGAACAATCGTTCAAAGGACAATGCTCGCTCGTGTTCTCAGAGTCACGAGGAAAGAAAGAACATTAAAAGAAATTAAGAAGAATTAACGAAAATGAATAACGAAAAAGAAGACCGAATTGATAAGGAACCGAAAAACGAATCCGTGCAAATTAGCACAACACAGGAAGACCATGCACGATAAACCAAAGCCGACGGAAAACTAAAATGGCCGACGGAAGAGGCGAAACTCGACCTATAGCTGATGCCCCAGTAACACCAGTGATTGTTGCTTCAGGGATTCAGACCTAGCAGCTCGTCGTGTATGGCATGTGAAGGGGAACCGAGAATTTACTGCTAGATACTGGTGCAACAATGACAATCCTACGCGGAAGCAGTGGAATGGACGAACCGGATATATCCAACCAGATGGACGCTACGATACGCAACTGGCACAAACAGTCAATGTGTTGGGAAGACGATGGCCCACTTCCTATTGGTGTATACTCATGCCATATCGAGTAGTAAGTTGCAGATACAGAAAAAGACGTAATCCTCGAATGGACATAATGACAGAATTTGTTTTACAACTGACTTGCAAGCAGAGTGTTGAAGATGGTAAAGAAGAAGTTATTCTAACCATCAGCAAAAATATGTCGGCCTGCTGTGTTGACAGAAGAGTAACTGTGGCGAGCCGCAGTGAAACACTGTGGAAGCGAGCGTGAGTGGAGATATTCCCAAAGGCAAGTTTTAATCTGAACCGGAGCTGATTAGCTTCAAGTCGGGAATACTGATTGTGAAGCAGTGATACAAGTGGAGAACAAATGGCCCGCCGACTGATGAACGTCAATAATTATCCAGTAAAGCTGAAGAAGGGCGTACTGTGGAAGTTGTGCTAGTGTCGTCGATTGTAACAAAGAGGATGGCGTAAAAAAACTCCAAGTCCGCTTCCAGATGGTAATAACTTCATTCACGTGTCTTGCAAGGATTTGACAACACAACAACGCATACCGTGAAACAGCTGCTGGACGCTACAAAGATTTTTCCAAGCAGAAGAACGGAACACGAGAGGCAGACTATGTTGTACGACATCGAAAGACACTGGAGATGCCCAGCGATCCGCCAAGCCCCAGAAGATTGCCATTGGCGAAACGAGCCGAAGCAGAAAAATTATACAGAGAATGGAGCAGGATGGCGTAAATGAACATCGAACAGTCCATGGGCTTCTCAGTGTACTGGTGAGAAGAAGAAGATGTTCAACTAGGTCTGCGTGGATTATCGACAACTAAATAATGTAACCAAGAAGACAGTTATCCTTTGCCCAGAATCGATGACACTTTAGATACCTAGGTGGTGTAAGTATTTTCGACCCTCGACCTGAAGAGTGGTATTGGCAAGTCGAGTAGAGGCAAGGATAAGGAGAAGACGGCGTTTACGATCGGGACAGGATTGTGCAATTTAACGTCAGCCATTTGGTTATGTATGCCCCGCGACGTTTGAAAGATTGATGGAAAACGTACTGAGAGGATATCTGGGGGAACTTGCTTGGTATACCTCGACGATATAATTGTCTTAGGAAAATCTTTGAGGACCATTTGAAGAACTGGAGCAAGTATTTCAGCGATTGAAAGGAGCAATTTGAAGCTTAACCCAAAAGTGCAACCTGTTCCAGAAGCAAGTGCACTACCTCGCCACGTAGTATCAGAGATGGAGTGTCGGTTGACCCAGAAGATAGAAGCGGTCAAGTCTTGCCGTTCCGAGGACAAGCATGAAAGAAAAGTTTTTCTTGGGCTATGCACTTATTACCGACGATTCGTTCCTGGATTGGCTAACATCGCAAGCCTCTCACGAGACTAATGAAGAGGCAGAGACTACGTCTGGGAGAAGAGCTGCCAGGATGCTTTGAAGAATTAAACAGATGCTACCACTGCGCCCATCTTGTGCTATACAGGCTGACGGAAAATTTATTTTGGATACTGATGCCAGCAACGTGGGCATCGGAGCGTTTGTCCAAGTTCAGATGCCACGAAAAGTGCTCGTTACTTCAGCAAAGTGCTGTCGAAACCGGAACGCAACTATTGTGTGACCAGGAGAAGCTGTTGGCCGTAGTTAAGTCTATAGAGCACTTTCATAAATATCTCTATGGCAGGAAGTTTTGTTAAGAACGACCATGCGGCATTGATGTGGTTGCTACGCTTCAAGAATCCGGAAGGCAGGTTGCCAGATGGATAGAGCGTCTTGAAGAGTATGAATTTGATTGGAACATGGCTGGAACAGTCATGAAACGCTGACCACTATCGAGGAGACCTGTTCAAGGGTTGTACGCATGCTGTGTGCGAAGAGAAAATGAAGCAACCTGCTGAGGACTACTGTCATAGATGATAGATGGATGAAGACCAAATCGAGCTGCCAGGAGTCTGACGAGTTTGAAGGCTGTGATGGAGTGAAGTGCAAGAAGCGGCTAACTGGGAAACGGTAGCACCATATTCGGAGAAATAAATCGTATTGGGCTCAGTGGGCTCTTTGGTATATGAAAATGGTCTTCTCAGACGAGTGTTAGAAGACGAAGCTGGGACCAATAGCAGACTTCAGATTGTGGTCCGAAAGCAGAATTCCCGAAGTTTTAAAACTTCTTCATGAGGACATTCGGGAGGCATCTGGAGTCCGCAAGACTATAGAGAAGGTCAGAGAGCGATCTATTGGGTTAATTGTAAGAATGACGTGAAGACTGGTGCGGAGAGTACAACTTGCGCCGCTGCCAATGGACCTTCCAAAGGAAGAGGGCCCCTATGAGCAATACAACGTGGCAGTTCTTTTGAAAGGATTGCGATTGATATTGCCGGACCATTTCCCACGACGGAATTTGGAAATAATACATTTGGTTGCAGTGGACTACTTCAGCAAATGGGTGAAGCTTACGCATTACCAAACAGGAAGCTGTAACAGTTGCTGAGACTTTAGTTAAAGAACTTTTCAGTCGGTTTGGCGTGCCGCTTGAACTTCACTCCGACCAGGGCCGGAATTTTGAATCAGCAGTGTTCAAGATGTGCAAAATATTGTATTCGCAAGACCGAACAACTCCTTGCACCCGCAATCAATGCATGGTGGAGCGCATGAACAGGACAGTTATCAAGTATCTATCAAAAGTTGTCGCAGACCACCAGCGAGATTGGGACCAGCAACTACATCTATTCTTGCTGGCGTATAGAGCATCGGTCCACGAAACACTGCCAAAGTCCATCTAGTGTGCTTTTTGGACGAGAACTGCGCTTACCATGCGATCTGAAGTTCGGCTTTAAACCGAATGAAGAAGTAGTTGGAGATGACTATGTTCGAACTTGCGGAGGCGAATGGATGATATTCACGATCGGGTGAGCCAATATCCATGAAGCAGCGACCGCATGAAGAACACTACGACATCAGAGCAAATGAAAGCCGATATCAGTCTGGAGACTGGGTGGCTGTTCAATCCTCAGCGACGTCGAGCTTCTCGCCTAAGCTGCAACGATCGTGGGACGGCTTACGAAGTGATAAAGCGAATTAATGACGTCATCTATCGCATCAGAAAGAAACCAATGGTAAAGCAAGAGTGGTGCATTTTAATCGCTAGCTCCTTATCTTGGGGACAATCAAGAGGACGAGCAGATGGTCGAGTTGTAGACTCCCCGAAGAAGAACTCAGCTATGAGGAGTTTATGGACAAGTATGGGAATGCCGCAAAGTGCGTCATGATGTAACAACGGAGATTCAGGAGGATTTGTTTTGGCTCCTGAAGGGTGCGCGTTAGCACATTGTGTTGCCAAGATTTAAGAATGGGCAAGGGATAGCTACCGTATTACAAGAAGAAATTGGTGGTGTCCAAGATCTCCGAAGCCTGAACCTGAGGTGGCAAGGCTCTGCACTGCCAGGAAAGAACGGCCTTTATTCTACTTGGTGACCAAAGAAGCTCAGTTGGCAAGCCAACCTACGGACGATGTGGACAGCCTGATAAGTTTAAGAGAGCACTGTTGGAGCTGGAGATCAATAAGATCAGGGTGCCAAAAATAGGCTGTGGATTGGATGGCTTGGACTGGAGGGTCGTAAGGAACATGCTCGAAGAAATTTTCCGATATACTGGAATAGATTCCTAGTATGCAGATACAACCCGCGCGTCAGCAGAAGGGAGGCGACGAACGGTAGCGTGCTATTTCTTCCGGACCTCGTCGTGTAAGAATGGAGAGAACTGTTCGTATCTTCATGGAGGTGATAGTTCCTGTTCCGGACGGAAACAGATCTAAGGAGGGAGCAGTGTAACGAGCGCCAACTTTCAACTGGCGGTTCCGATAGGCGTCCCTAGATGGCGCTAGCATAGCGGAAGAAAGAACTACCTACGACGAATAACAGAGGGCAGCACCGGGTCGAAGATTCGAGAATATTATCCAGAATCTTCGAGGACGTTCTAGAAGGCCCGAACAATCTGGAAGTTCGCGCCAGTATAAATAACGCGTCGGGTTGGCCAGGAGGCAGTCAATCGATACGATTCGATAGTGCGGTCGCATTGAATTAGTACATGTAAATATAAATATCGTTTACATAAATAAAGACATTAGTGGTTAAGTGATATAGTTAATAAGCATTTTTAATAGATTTAATTACCGTATAGTGTTAATAGAATAAGTGAAATAAATATATCGCCTGTGTGTTTTTCTAAAACCCCGACAACGTTTTAAGACCAGAAAAACGTTACAGTATATAAGATTCGTGTACGGTAATATGTAAGCGCGTGCGACAAGGAACGCGGCCACTTCTCAGAACTTTTTGTTGTTTCTACACCGAATTTACATTTTCGTTTCAGCGTATTATTCTTTCTTGGTATTAATTAACGCAAAATATTATCAAGATATTAAATAATATTTTAATACCTTAATAGTAATATTTCACAGGGTATAGTTCCAAATGAGGACCACTGATGTGGCTAGCGAACTTAATGCCTTTTGACTTTTTTTTATGTGGGCATCTAAAGACAGTAGTGTATAAAGCTCAACCTCAAAATATTGGTTCTCCTCGTATCTTGATAATCGACAGCAAGTAATGCAGATAGCCGCTGCATATCCTATCGTTGGAGGTTGGTATGGGTGTGCCCAGGATCTCTTGTCCTGGCTTTTTTATTTTTATGCAATATCTCCAAACTATATGATATGTAGTTTAGTGCTATTTGCTGACGACGCTTCTTATTTGTGCGCCAAGAACAACATTGCGGATACGTTGAATTTATTGTGCAGCATTGTGTTGGCTAGGTTCAGCACTTGGTTCTCAGCAAATAAGTTATGTTTGAATCAAGATAAAAACTGTTTTTATTAACTTTACACCGTCAACTTACAATAAATTAAACAAGAATCATTGACCAACGTTTGAGACTTCAATATTGATTGTGATCTGGGTTGGGATACACACATACAGGCTTTGTGTTCCTCGTTGTCTTCAGTTTGTCATGCGTTGTATCGCTTGTCGTTTTTAGTAGATAGAATCTTGTTAGAGTCATATTATTATACTTGCTTCCAGTCTAGAGTGATATATGCAATTTCTTTCTGGGGAGCTGATTCGAAACAGCAGTTAATTTTCCGTATTCAAAAGCGTGCTCTACGTAATGTCGCCGGTGTTTCCTTTAGAACCTCTTGTCGCTCCTTATTCAGGGAATTCAAAATATTTACAATGCCATGTTTATATATTTTACAGATATTATGTACTGTTAAAGAAAATATTGATAAACTCTTCCACGCAATAATTTACATTCATCACCCCCCAGACATCGGCACTAAACCTGCGAATACTAGCCATGAATTGAAAATAACCACTTTGCGCGGTTTCACTCATGACAGGGTGTATCAAATAAAAAAGTAAATTTTGCTTGGGTGTTAACTACACGACATATAGAGACAACCCGCCGAAAACGGATTTCATCATTAAAAAATTAAAAAAGTAAAATTTAGAGCCAAAAACTCTTTAGTCCGGCCCTGATGCAAGGAAACGTCATGTTAAGCACCCGCTAAACGTGGTATTATGTATAAATACATTGCACTCATTTAGTATTATTCTTAATAGTATGCGTAAGGTTCATTTAAACGTCATTCTGAATAAATAAAGGCCAATCGGCCAGTGGTGCTTGTAAAAATAGCAAAACTGAGGCATTTTAAATTTCTTCTTTTTATAAAATAAACATTCCTTTTTTGTTAAGAGCACGTAAGTCTATAAAGTTTTATTTTTAATATCCTGGTAAGACGTTCGAGTTTCACCGGATATGCGACTTCAGTAATTACAAAAAAAGTAAATATTTTTCTTTCGCTTTGTCGAATCGAAAGTTAGTTGTTAATAAACGGTCCCACATGATTCTGAGTTATTTCTTTTAGATTTATTTAATCAAATAACGCAAAATGAATTGAATCGAATTACACAGAAATAAATGTAGATACAGAAAGTTGCAAACGCCTTTTTACTATGATGTCGTATACAAATGAATCTAATGTGTCATTTGTATTTCCTCCCGTTCTCCGTAATTAACAGATATCTGTCAATTCCTGGTTGTGTAGCGTTGCATTTTACACATGCTTTCCAAGCGGCGATCACCCAAAATATAACGCGGTTTGCTGACTGATAGTGGTTATGTGGGGGTATTATCGGGCAGCAATTGGTTGGGCACAGGGTGCGGCTCTAGCCACAGCATTTACAAAATCTTGTTTTTCTCGTTAATGCATACTAGATAGACTCCCTGGTGCATAAGACTTTTTCGATCGTAAATGATTACAGCTGCTACATATTAAAATATTTACTCCTCTTATCGGATTACACCCTGTATAATAGGCTTCCCAGTGAGTATCAAAGGAAATAAGTAATATAGAACTACAAATACCAAACTAAAAAGAGTACTCGGTTCGCCAAAATAGCTTTATATATTGACGAATACATGGCTTTGTGATATATGTTTTACGGTGCTGATATCGATACCTATCTCTTTATGCCATAAAATTATAAATTAAGTATTATTTTATTTTAATCTATTTTTATTATATACAATTTTTTACTACTAACTTTTTTACAACTATATTATAGTTTTACTTGTATTTTATATTTTTGTATTGTACACGGCTCTGTCTTATATCATGTTCATGATCAAAGGGGACGAAATATATATTATTCCTGATGTTAGGCCTAGAATAGTGGAGGAGTGTGAGCGGATTACCCAAGAGACGTTTCAAAAAGTAGATGGGGAGGCTTTACCATTGTCTTACCAATGGGGAGCATTTTAAACACCTGTTAAATTATGTACAACTTCATTCTGACGCTAATAAAATAATTTTGACTAAAATGTTTAAGCTTTAGAAGGGCATAATTTAACATAAAAAAATGATCCGATTTTAAAAAATAAAGCGCCAAAAGATAGCTAATAACAAGAACTTTTGAAAGATTTAGCACTCAATGCCATTTCCTATTTGTATTTTTTTCCGATACGATTTTCACCCCCGATTAGGGGTCGAAAATACGGGGTCACAGATAACTGTAAAACTTGTCCCTCCGTAAGACGAAATTGACCTCTTTTCTTGTTAAATTCGATTCAAGATATTTTGAAAGTTATTCCGGGTGGCTAGTTTTGAAATGAAAAGTCCGCTATAAGGAGTAATATTTTAAGCCAAAATAAGACCAATTGAAATATCAATAAATGTATGTAAAAAATCCATTCAACTTGGAAAATAAGAATTCCTTTGTCAGGTATCACACTTTTTCTACTTTTCTTTATTATATTGACTTTCCCTACGGCACGAAATAAAATCCATTTCCATTCCCCCCTTTTACAATAATTACAAAAAGCTAAACCATCCCCAAAATATAATTACGAAAAGTAGGAAAGACACGTGCAGGAATATTATTATAAAAACCCGAAATGACCGAAAATACCAAGGTAATCATTTTCACGGACGCCTAAAGGGTGACGGAGAGGGAATCAACCTTAGTATTAAGTATTCAGTGATCAGATAAGACTCAGCTTTATATTGACACTACTAAAACGGATCCCTATCCGGAGCTCCTAACACGAGGTCGATGCTATCGTTGCCGACGTATGTATTATACATTAAGACAAGGCATTGTTTGTCGGTAATGTTCTATTTAATGTCAAATAATATTAAAAATGACTTACTAAATAATATATCAGTTCGGGCTGGTTTCGTGCCGGAATTGACTTAGATTTTGTTTATTGATAAAACTAATGATTGTCTTATATGGTTTGATTGCCGTGAATGTGTGTCTCTTTCTCCACGACTGTGCGTGAGCAGTAGAAATGCGTGTGTAATGTAGGTACACACAGCTACATGGACATATGAACGCAAGGATATTCCCTCCTCATGTCCATTTGTCGTATCTGTGCATAATAAATTTAATTATAATTGCTTTCTTTTTATTAAAGATTTGCATTGGAGAAAGCCTTATGTCAGTAAAATAGTGATTTACAAGATTTGTATTTCACTTTAACATAAATCTTTTAAATTTCCTCTAAATAAGATATAAGTAAAGTGGTAAAGCGGTTTTGCAACGCTTGGTACTTAAACCAACAGTTACTTTTAAACCAAAGGTGTGACATCTATTGGGTATTAATGTAATGTTTGATTCCTAATTTAGAATAATTTGAACAAAAAAAAAAAACTTCATTTCATGCGTGAAAAGTATAAAATATGTATAATTTTGTAATTTTCGAGCTAGAGTTATTTTGTTAAAATTCTGTTGATTTTCACAAGCTGCGAAATGCTGCTAAAATGATCTAAAACACTTTTTTGAATCTATTTAAATATTCTCTACCATCCCATTCTTCAAAATGGTTAAGCTTATGCCGATAAATGCGAGCTTTTCACGGTGCTTCTACAATCTTTATTAGATCTTCTTCATTAACTGACATAATTTCATTAAATATTTCAAATATATATTCAATATCACTCATTTTTATTGTATGTTCAATAATTCATATTCTACCTACTGCCCCTACACTGAGAAAAATGGGCTAAGTAAACTGTTTACTTGATAAAAAATTATTTACAATAGATAAAGTTTTACTTGGAACTATTCTCGTTAATTAATACCTGCAACTAAACCCAGTTTCCTGAATGCAAGTTGTTACTGTAAATAGTGCTTTTATTAACGGCTAATACACAGCGTACCTGGCTAATTTGTGTTAAGTAACGTATTATTTATGACCACAGCATATGGTTAGTAGAAGTAACAACAATGCTGATCGCTATTAAACTCATGTATTTTCTTAAATATGTAACAACTTGCCACAACTATATTTATTTGAGTTTTGCTGCGGAGTAATAAAATAGTCCCCGAGATTGCTACGAGCGCAAGCGCGGGCTAGCGTCAAGTAAGAGACGGACGTGTGAAAAGGTCGTCGAAAAAGAGTGGCCAAGGAGTACGGCCATTGTAGGCCAGTTGGAACGCAAATATATTAAACATACGGGGTGAGTTAACTCAAGGCCCATCCGTACAAAGAATCCCAGCGAAAGAAGAAGTACCGAGCATATAAACTATCGGATGTTTCAATATTGCAGTTTTAAACCACGTGGTGGGATATTTGAATTTCCCATCATTGTGATATCTGCGCCCGCTGGTGAAGTTGAAGTGTGGATACCATCGCTAGTGACTAGATACCGCGACGAAGTTTTGAGGCGATCACCGGACATAACCTCCACGTACGCCGACAGAGGATCAACTCGCCGAGACAACGCCCAGTGCCCAACAGAAACCGCAAGTTTACCGCCTAGGTATATTATTTCTTTATTTGTTATTAGTTGTAACTTCAAAGCCATATTTCTCTTTGTCCTTTCAGATTTCAATAATTTCAATAACTAAATAACGTTTCAAGAGGCTCCCATTTACCTTATCTTTTATTATTGCGTTGTAAATTGTTTTAAAAAAAAACTGTTGTTAAAGTGAAACCAAAATCTTTCATTCATATCAGGTAGTCACTGTGTTTGTCCTATACAAAATAAAACTATTTACTAATAATACTGCTTTTTATTTAAATTATATAGTTGAACAACAAATTTAAGGTAAGTATATTGAATATTTATAGCAAATCATTACTTTTTATATGTCAGGTATTTAGTGAACGTGCATTAATGATACTGTTTCCTTATCACAAGTAGTCCAAGTGGCTTGCATTAATTGAGGTTAATAATGAAAGTGTGATAGCCATTATAGAATAGTTCACTCATAGCAATACATCTACTTGACATGAGTAAATCTTACTTACCGCAACTGTATATATTCTTTGGTTTACTACTTCAGTTTAATTATCATAAGTAACTTCATAAGTTACCGGTATAAAGCAGACCGTAAGTAACTTAGATTGCTTCTTGTTAGCATCAGTGTTTAGGATCTCTTTTTTACTAGTGCTAAGTAATCTGAGCTTTTGACCCTATCCAGCTGAACTTTTTACTTACGATAATTGTATTTTTATTTATGATTGTTAATTTTTTTTCTTAGTGTACAAGCACCTAACCACACCTAATCATGTAAATGCACATATGATGCGTATGAACACATGTCAATAAATGCTTCTCTTTGTTGAGTTGCAAACCTACGGTTTAATGTTTAAACGCTACTACCTCCTGCCTTTAATGTTTAAATTCGACCTCGCCATATTCAATCCTTAAACGGCGATTGTTGCCTTTAAACTTATAAAAATCACATCTATTTTAAACAGCTACTTATATATAATACACACACTTAAAGAAACTATCACTATTGAGCTATCCATGTCTAATCCATACAAAGAAACAGTTTTCGAAGCAACAATATGTTGCCGTGGAAATTGATTACCGCTAGATTAATGCTTCATAATGCTATATGAGGTAATACTGCTTTTGGTGCTCGATGACTGCTAGCATGTCAGAAAACTGTTACACTTTATTTATGAAAAGCTAAAAAGGTACTACACAAGGCTATCTATTCCAAGTGTATTTAGATTCCATAACAATTGAACTACTCTCACTTAATAATTTTCCTATGATTATTAATAATAATAACGAAAATAAACACCTCAACTATGCTAATAGCTATAATTTAACACCAATTTAGACCACTAAAGAGTATGAAATATTCATTTATAAATACGTATTTCCCCACTAACTATCTAAATATTATTCCGTAACCTATTTAATTCTTTAACCCTTTAGCTTCCGTGCGCTACAGTCACTCATCAGTGAATAGACATTCAAATAAAATATCCCACCACATTCACAATGCGAATCATTAACCCTGCCAACTCTATATAAATATGAGTTAAAATTACGGTGATCCGTTATTAATACTACCGCCCGATACGACAAATTAACTCTCATTTCGTTAAAACATGTAATGCTACGTATAAATTTCCTAGTCTATCTCCCATTTAAAGTAATATGCCACCTGTTCTGCCAATCACTATTAGCCCGTCTGGTGGTCTAGTGGATTGCACACTTGACTATCAGTCGCGGGGTCCTCGGTTCTAGCCGGACTGACTGCTCTCAGAGTGAGGTTTTCGTGCTTTTCCTCACTCCTTGACAAATGCTAAGAGACGAACATCTTAAGTCGCTCCACGGGTGCGGGCGTAATAATAACTCATGGGTGAGTCGATGCCCCCGTAAATGGCGAAAGCTTTGGGGGATGTCAAGGCATGAATTATTATTATTATTAAGTTTGTCTCTAAACGCTTTTTTAACTACGCTAGCCGTAATTAACCCATACCTAACGAATTAATGTAGTTCTGCTAATTACTGTAATAAATTTTAAGAAGAATTTTTCCAATGAAAAATTATCCTCTCATATAGGATTCGAACCTTCATACTCTCGTTTACCGGACGAACGCTCTACCATATGAGCTATCGAGGAGTGTAAGCCCCTAATCGAATTGAAGCATATCAATTACAGATATTGAAAGGCCGGCAGTTCGACGACTATGCAATAATTGCAAGCTTCTTACAGTATGAAATCTCTAACGAATTAATGTATTTCTGTTAATTGCTAATAAATTTTAAGATGAATTTTCCATGAAAATGTTTTCTTTAACCCACATCTAATTATTGCGCTGTCTCTCTTAGGCACCACCTCTTTCGGTAATTGATCTGCCCTCTAATTACTAATTGTACCTACGTAAGCTCTACTCCAAAAAAGTTTTACACCCCTCCCCCTCAAATAACATATTGGAAGTATCTAATAACAAGGCCGCCATTTTTTTTTAAATTCTCCAACTCCTGTAATACAGATAAGGTATCAGTTATAATTCGTACGTCCCATATAAATTCTTTCCTTATTAGCTTTTTGGTCTGACCTGCTGTTTCTCTTTATTCCACCGCCATTTCTTATCATCAGCTAATACTTTTTTCATCCCCATTTTTACTTATTTGCCTTCCTCCCTCGATACTCCACGATGGCGAAGAGATGACTAAAATGCATCATCTAACCGCGACAAAGAATTTCAGTAAATTATGTAAAAGCAATTTGTCTGCGACTTTAATGGAATGACCATCGCTACAGACGAGAAATGATTATCATAACCGTCTGTCTTCGCTCTCTTTTAATTAACAGGTTGCCGTATTCCTCTAGCAACGATTAATTTTCATTTGAAGCACATCCGAACGTACAGAACACGTACGTGAAATTAATATCACTTGGGCGAATTCTGTTAGCTGTCACCACTGTCCACCGCCATTCACATCTCTGGCACATCGACCAATATACCTGCAAAGCAAAAGTAAAGTCATTAAGAGTCGGAAAAAAGTACAAATTGCGAATTATTAATAAATCTATGTATTCGTGATGCTCAGCTATTTATCGTTCTTCAGTTGTAAAAATAAATTACATAATAAAATCTATTTTCGTGTATTAAGTTGCATCAATCAAGAAAGCTTTCATGATATCTAAGCAAAAAAAACCTCTGTAATAGTCTTTTAAATTTTGAGTTTTATTGGAAGATGTCGATCGAGCTCTGGTCTGAGATGTGCTGTACCGAGCATTAGTGTTTACTTATCTGCACATTTATAGATTATTAAAATCAATCATTGTTTGTCCATATGAACATACTGTGTATAATTATTAAACTAATGACAACAGGCATAAAATCGTTCTTTATAGAAGAAAAAAAGCTGCTTTAAACTATAGGAAAATGATATTTTTTGGGTTCAGGCAAAGAAATTAAATAAACGCTCCTAGTGCGCAAGTTTTATTACTGTCAACATGCAATATAAAAGTAGATAATACAGGCCTTCCAGTATTGCGAACATTTATTTTGCTTTCAGCTTTTAAGGTAATATACAAGCAAGTGTTTGTGAAAAATTTTAAAACGTCTTGCAAATTTTTAATCATAACAAGAAAAAAAGACTTAACCACAGAAACATGAACCAACAATAACACCAGTAGGAGAAAAAATACCGCCAAAGATTGCTGCCAATATCGGTATTTCTTTAGTGAAATTCGGGAAACGTTACAACAGTGAAAAAGTGGTTGCGCAAACGGGGCTTATACCTATAGAATTGCTATGCGAGTTATTATATAGCAGCATACAAGCAAAATTACATATTTACATACAAGCAAAATAAAACTAAACGGCTAGTTTAGGCAAGGGACCTCAAAGACTGGACGTCGGAAAAATTGAAAAAATTGCTATGAAACGACAAATCTAGTAACACGAAGTTCCTCATATTCAATACAACCAAAAAAAAAACATTTCTTCCATAGATCAGTAAGAAAACATTTTAAATCCTAGTAACAAGTAAAGTCACCCAACTGTTCACCTCCGATATTGATAAAATTTAGCAGTGAAAAATAATCGACCCGTATTTTTTTAGCTATTGATATTCACTTGTAGAGAAAATACAGACCCTTAAAGTTACAGCCCTAAGACACATTTTTAACGATATTTTTGGAACCAAAAGAGATATCGATCTGAACTAAAAACGAAAATGTGACTTGACAATACGGGCATTTTGGTTTAATAAGATCAGTGGGTCATGATGGGAGGTGTAAGGGGTTAAAATAAAGAAAAATTTTATCCCCCACCACGTAAATTAGAAATTCATATTTTTCTGCTGTAATCCATAAACTACATTAAACAAATCAAATTTAGTATTTTCGGATTTTTAAAAATATATTCAAAATATCATATACACGGGTTACAGCTTCCCATCCACCTCAAAGGTCCCTTACACAACCCTCTTTCTTCTTCCTGTTTCAAGAACGAAATATTAGAGAGCACTGATATTTGATATTTGCGTTGGGTATCCTTAGAAGATGCGATAGCAAAGTTGTGGTTAAAAAGGCCTAAGATGAGTTTACTCTTCCGATTTTTTGGTTTTTTGATGTTTTCTCTAAAGCGGCTCAAACGATTATCTTTGAAATTCACATTTTTGTTACATTTGGCATTTTTATTTGCATATGCAACTTTTTTTCTCAAAGTTATCTGAGAACGGTTTTACTCTTATGGTTAATGGTAATAAGCTGGCATATGTCTTCGTAACTGTTCGATGTAGCAAAAATTTTTTCTAACTAAAATTAATCATCTAGTAATGCTAATAATAAATTACGTATTGCTGTGTACTGAAGGTACCAAAGAAAATGCAAAATGAAAAATTGAATAAACTAGCTCAACGGATAAAAATAAAGGGCGCAAAAGATCAATAAAACTCAGGGATACCCTCGCAAATTAAAACTAATCACGAAAAGTAAATTGTGGGTGAAAGAAATCTGACTTTCTTTAATTACCCCAAAAATTGAAAAAGGTTTAATAAAAAATAAAAGAACAGAATTTAGAATGACGTTAATAACAATTAAAAAATTATTATATAAAAAAAAAGAAAAAAAAATTGTTAATTACAATATTCTGCAGAAAAAAAAACCATGAGCATAGGGCTCTGGCCGAAATCAAAAACTGCAATAGACTCTAAATTACAAAAGGACAATGCTAAATCCTTTAACAAAGAAAAAAAAACAACAAATTAGTTCAGGAAGATAGTCCTTTTTATAACAATCAATCCACGTGGTTTCAAAATTAAAACAACCTAAATTAAACGTGGACAAATGAAGTAAATTAACAAAAGAATTACTTACATACAAGCACAAAGCTTCTATTCACCCAAATCGAGGTGATTAATAAATAATTACAAAACAGCAAAATTAAAAAAAAACGAAAAATTAACTCTTTAAACGAAAATATCTACCTTCCTGCACGAAATAATAAATGATCTTATATCTAGATTGTGTACACAAGAATATAATAACAATTATTATTAACCGAGTTCCGTGATGGACGAAATAAAATCAAATTAAACGAAACAAAACTTTAAATCATATGAAATCACAAAATGGCAGCAATGAAATACAAATTTACATCTACTTACTTTTGTGTCAATCTCGGAACTGAGTCTTACAAGGTTAAACAGTCGCATACATATAAACAACAGCTGCGTGCGCTGCAACGCACAAAGATCATCGAAGAAAATTACTAAGAAGGACATTGAACAACATGAGCAAATAAAAATATCTTAAAGAGTGAAATTAATATAAAACAACTGCACATTTAAATAAATAAATCAAACAATCAACAACAAATTAAAAGTTGTTCTTATTTTAACCCCTTAGAGGCCCCATCACTGCTGATTTCCGTATTAACAAAAATGCTCGAATTGTCAAGAACATTTTCCTTTTTAGTTCAGATATCGATATCTCTTCTAGTTCCAAAGCTATCCTTGAAAATGTATTTTAGGAGTATAACTTTAGGGGTCTGTATCACCCCTAAAAGTAAATTTCAGCAGCTAAAAAAAATACGGGTTGATTATTTTCCATTCTCTACATGCCTCCTAACTTTTAACAAAATCGGACAACAAAGTGACCAGTTGGGTGACTTTCTTTGGAAGAAAGAAATTAATAGATATTTTGAAGAGAAATGCTATTGGCTTGAAACTAGAAAATTCTTATGGTGTAATGAGTTGATTTTTATAAAAGATGGATATCTTCTGTAAGAGTTTTGTAAAAAAATATAAATGTTATTTTTTATCAAAAAAATTTGTCAAAAAATGTTTATAGTGAAATATTACACATGTGTAATTGGTAATAATTTCGTATTCGAGCACAACAACCCCAAACATACTGCCAGTATATATCGTGAATATGGAGAACAATTGGAGAACAGAGTAGAACATGCGATTATCAAATGCCCGTCCATCCCCAAACTCCACATCTCAACCCGATCAAGCTTTTGTAGGAGCTTGCTTGATCGACAGGTTCGAAAATCTGCTCCAAAATGAGGAATAATACTCTGGGCACAACTATGAGGTGCATGGAACAAAATAGAACCATTAACCTGAGCAAAACTCTGCTGGAAAAAATGCCTAGCCCATGCGCGGCTGTAACAAACGCGAAGCCGGGCACATCGCTAAATTTCAAATTTAAGTGAAATTGTTATTTTGTTCAGAAAATTAGGAAAAGAATACTATTTTTCTATGTATTTAAAGTTCTTTTTGTAATTACAGAATTAAGTTGTAAAATAAATAAATGCGAATATAAGCTCTGAGTATATATTCGCATTTAATTTGAGAAAGATTTTACCTAGGGCGTAATCAAGTAATACACGCTGCGCCATGCAGCGTGTATTACAAAATTTTGTTTGTTTTTGAAATATAGGTGTCGCGTGTATCGAGCTAGTATGTAGGCTTGTACCTATCACGAAGATGCAAGAGACCCAAAAACTGCCAAGGTATAAAAAACTTGAGGAAATGGACTTGGCAGATTGAATAATGAGGATTTCAGTGCTTACTGAAGTACAGATATCAGAAACACAAGCTTTAGAAACCTTACATGAAAATTTTGTAACAAATAAGGCATTAGCACTTTTAATTTCGAAATTGAAATCCTAAACGAAAATAGCGTCCGTAATAAATTTATGACGAAGACGCGTCATTGGCTGGCGAGAAAAGGCTTTAAAGCTTCTTAATAATTGTGAAGGATGATGAGATTTAGGTGGATTGGTATTAGGACAATAAGGCAAGGATTCATGTGATCAGTTTGTAAGAGACAAAAAGGAATGCAATTTGCATCAAAAAAACTTATGGTTAAAATGTTTTAGGATACAAGAGAGATGCTGTTAGTTGAATGTATGGAGAGAATTAGTACAACAGGGTGTAAATTCTACAAATTATGAGCGGAAGATTAGAACAATATTAGAGTCCACAAAGTTTCCCAAGTTCAAAAAGTAATCGACAATTTGCGGTTTTATGGACGTGAGACACATACTTTACTGTTTGGATTTGGAAACGAGCGACTATTATCTGCTCCATGACTAAAAAAAAAAAACACTTGAGAAGATGGCATTTTCTTGAGATAAATGCTTAAAAGTGATAGTGAAAGTGTTTGATAAAACTACGGAAATATTTTCTTTGGATGGTATACATTTGTTAGAGAGACATTGGAATAAGTATAAGATTTTTAATTGAACATATGTTTTCCTTTGTTTCATATATCCTTTTCTGGATGATTTATATAGATAATACAAAAATTTCCCCTCTTTACTATCACCTAAATGTATGTAACCAATACACAATTTTATTTTGCCATTGTGGCACTAACGCAACTAGTCTCATTTTTCTTTTCACCAACACAAATGTCGCAACTTAATAATGCCATAACAGTTGCGAGATACACAAAGGCGGCCAGGCTAAATACGTCGTCATACCTAAACAGAATAAAAACCGCTTCAAGTACGTTCCATAATGTACATTAGCATCCTCGCAAACACGACAAGATTAATATCGGCGTATAAAGTATAAGATGAGTCGTCAGATAAGCAACACGTAAGTAAATTACTTCAGTAGGAGGTGCGGCTCCCGCGAGATGTCTCTAGGAGGGGCTCCTTGGCCCCCAGTGGCGAGACACAGAACTAACACTAGGTAGGTGTGGGTCTCCCTTAGCGTGCGCAAAGTAAACTAGCCTTTTAATGAATTCACTTCATTTCATTTTCGATATAGGTTGGGCTTAAAATAATAACTGAGACATTAACGTTGGAAATAATAAGATAGAAATTAAGTATACATAAATGCGAAACATAAAAATATTATAAAGGAAAATTTCTAGTCAACTGTTGGAGAAATGACCTATTAAGTTAATGGTCTCTTTGTATAGTTCTTTATTCAGCAATAACATTAATTTAATCATATTTTTCTAGTTAGAACTTGACTCACAAATTGCTACTTTATCTTCTCTTCATCAGAAGGTATTCAACAGTTACCATATACCATCCGTTTAGCCTATGTAATGATGATAGTGTGCAGTTAATTTAATTAAGAGAATATGCAAATTGGGTCTTTACTAGCTCTGAGATAGAAATCTTAGAGAATGACGTTATTTACACTTGAGGTTTCTAATCAGGAATTTTGGGACTGGTCCTTGGAATATAACAGCGTTAAGACACTCATTTGTTAAAGCTGTAAATCCGTTATTTAATAGAATGAAGCAATTCAGATGCTAGCAAGAGAAATTAATTCATCATAAACAAGATAACTATCTCAATCCCTAATTGAATAAACGATGCTAAATTATGTGTTTTCAGAAAGTACTTAAGAAAAACGTATAACGAAAATGTATGAACAAACCTTGAATGAGAAGCCTCAATAATTTACGAATCTAATTAGGTACACATTTCAAATACTTAATGACTCACATAAAGAGGATTCTAAAACTGCATCATAAACGTAGTTTATGCGTTCTAATGATAGCATTAAATCATTACCACAACTACGATGACCAGGTGGTCTTCGATACGGCAAAAAATACATATTCTGTAATACAGCCGGTCTTATAGCAGCGGTCGTCGACACAAACCTTAAACTACCTTCATTGCATCGGCGGAATCTTAAGAATAAAGGGGAGATAGTTTTTAAAGCCGAGGGTCGCGTGACAGACCGGATACCCGGAGCAATAAACCGGAACCATCGCACGTTAGACACACTTTTGTTAGCTATAGCGGAAACGCACATGTCATTGCGTAGTTATTATGAATTTATGAAGATGTGGATATGAGTTTGGCAGTGCGTTAATTAAATATCAGGTATTACTTATAAAAATAATTGTTCCTATTGTAGTATAAATTAGGATCGTGTTTTGATATATGTACTTTTATATATTCTCATCAAGTTGAATTTCACTTTAAGATGTAATCGGTAATTATAATGGTAATAATAATGGTTATTTATATGATTTTGTTGATGGCGAAGTATTCATCAACCATATCACGTGATGAACTAGATAGGTATGGAGCGAAATAACCAGGACGTTTAGGATTTATCCACAAGCTACCTAAGCAAACGAATCATCTCATCTTTTCATAACAAAATACAAGCAAAAATGACTCAAAAGATGTGCAAACATTTACGGAGAGGTTTAAAAAATCAGGAAATTGACACCACTACTAAAAAATTAGGGAAAAAGAATTAATTCGTCAAGTTCTAGCAAAGTGATAATTAATCTATGTAACACGCAGATTCATGAAAAAAAGAATGTTTTGGTCCTGTGTAAAAATAAGATCGAAATTTATAAACCAATTTCAGTTTATCTTAAAAACCTTTACGTTGGTACAGATAAATTGCAAAAAATATTTTCTTTTGCTTGAAAATCATATTCTAATATATTTTTTATTTTATTATTTTTTGTTTTATATAAAGCTGTTGTCGCTAATATATGTATTGGTCTAACTTTTTTTCTGGTTATTATTATTATCGTTATCAAATTTTTAATTAAAAAGATTTCTAAAAAATGTTGTTTGATGATAATTTTAAGTTATTTCATGTTTTCTTAAAGCTGTAAGATTTTTGTTATGTATATATAATTTTTTCAAATGTTTATAATGTTGTAATCTATTTCTCTATACTTCTAACATCCCCTATAAATAATTGGTGAAAGAATTGGTGACACTTCCTAGTAAAAGTTGACCATTTAATTTTATTATCGACCTTTACTGTCCTGTTTGGATGAATCTTAACAATCCCTAGTCATTCTCAACCTTTATTGTATTCAACATTCATTCTAACATACTCACCATTACAGTTTTCACAACCGATTTTACACAATGTGTATAGTTTTGGTTTTTGTAGGTTTTTTGTATCTATTTCTGGACTTTCGATCCTTGGATTTCTTTTTTTTTCGACCTTTTGTAGGAAATGTACCAAAATAACTTACCAATCTGGCCCAAGTAGAGTGCGGCAACCAGTGGCGTAGTGTGGGTTTTAGTTGCCCGAGGCGTGGACCAAACCTTCCGGCTCCTTATTTAAGTATTTAAATCCAAAAGGCTCCAGTATTTACAGATATTCTAAAGAACATTTCCGCAAAAATAAATTTATTATTTAAATAACTTTTGATCAACTTCAATTTTGAAAAGTTTCTTCCACAGCCTGTCATTGCTTATGGTAATTGTGAAGAGCATTATTATAATATTCGGCAAAGTATCTTTCAACTTGGATTTCGCAATAAATTGTAATAATTCTAAC
This sequence comes from Protaetia brevitarsis, assembly GCA_004143645.1. Lineage (NCBI taxonomy): Eukaryota > Metazoa > Arthropoda > Insecta > Coleoptera > Scarabaeidae > Protaetia > Protaetia brevitarsis. The sequence goes on from RXPK01003265.1 coordinate 21,764, forward strand.
GTGACCTACATTAATTAATTTATGTTCATTGCCTGTAGCAGCTACGAAAGCCCGCAGTCAAACTCGTTCAAGATTGAAGTCCTGTTCGTAAATTTAGGCGAATGCATAGTCTAGATTACATACAGTGTCGTATGAATCCAGTAGTGTAGCCAGCATTAGAGAGACAAATTCTTCTCTTCAAACTCCGTAGTTGCTGAAACCTCTCACAAATACCTACTATTATTCTATCTAACGAATAAAATAGCCTCCGTATTGACTCATTTTCATGAGGCAAATTGGCATCTCTACTTCCGTCCTTAAAAATGGGCCTTCTTGTTATACGCATCAGGGGTTCCGTGGAAATGGCAAGATCTTCACACATATTTTTTGCATAACTTGTAGCGTCTTCTGTCAACTCCTCGCGTTTCTCTATCAATACCGTTTGGAAAGCCCTTAGTGTCTGCGTGCATAATTTTATGTCGGCTCCCTTTGTTTGTAAGTATTGTTGTGCATCGTTCACTTTGTGTGGTATTGGCCCAAATAGCAAAGAAAGGAAAAATGACTGCGTAGTAACTAGCAGTGTTCCTGTGTCTGTTCTTGTGTTAAAGCTTGCATGCCTCTGTCAGTTTTTCCCGGGAGACCAAAATGTCTTTATAATGATACCGTAACATATTTACGGGCATTGCACTCCACCGCATATCCTGAATCCTTTTTTAAACTTTCACCTGTAGCTGCTGTCAGAACTTCCCAACGCTGTGTGGACATGGAGAAAAAGAATAGCAACGTTCCAATGTACCGAAAAAAGGTTACTGAACTCGTCCCAATTAAGCCACTTTGTAGACAAATTAGGTTTAATGAATGGTTTGAGTAAGCTGCTGCTGAACTCCTGAATGCCCTCCAGTTATAACAGCAGCATTATCATATACTTGGCCTCCATCGTTATATCGAAACCATCTGCTTCTAGCTTGCTCAAAATAATGTTTGAAATTCCTTCAGTAGCTTTATCTTTTGTATCAATGAAATGCAGAAAGCATTCCACTACTTGTACTTCCTGATTTTCAATCACAACGTATCTTAATACCTGGCTTGTTTGGTCTTTGTGAGGAACATCCGGAGCACTGTTGAGTATAATCAAATAATATTTAGCTTTTTTTATTTGTCTGATGATATATTTGCGAACTTTTTCTCCCAAAATTGTAATAATACTTTTTAATGCATGTGACTACTAACACCATTTCCCACTTTTACATGGTAAATAGAACACCACAAGAAAGAAATAGTTATTTACCACAAATAAACATGTCACCCATGACGTTGGCACAGTATTTTTTTTGCACGAATAACAAATACCTTTAATGAAAAGCAGCAAAAAAATTGTTATAATTTATTACTATTAATTTTTCCTATATATGCATTCTTATTTCTTGATAGAATCCTGCTTTAATTGCCATTATTTTCTGATAATATCGAAAGATCAATTTTGAAAATAACCAACGAAATATTTTAAACAGCCTGGGTGAAAATAATGGCAACTAAAGCAGCTTCTATCAAGAAATAAGAAGCAGATATTCGGAAAGTCAATTTTGAACATAACCAACGAAATATCTATGTATTGTTAAATACGTATATTATAAGGTTTGACAGTTTAGCTAGCTTGCTTTTCTAAATATCTCCATTTATGCTAATGTTTTTCCGCTCATCTGATTCCTGGAGTGAGCACCAATTCCACTTTAGGCACTTACTACAGTAAACATTTTCATTTATTGGGTAGAAATTCTAGTTTTGACACACTAGTGACGTGACGGGTGTCAAAATAAAGGTGTTAGACATATTCATCTTATCGTTTACCTCCTCCCATTTCTCCAAAAAATATTATACTTTAATATCAAAAAATAAATCTCAACATTTATGCCAATCATGATATATTTAATTGTATTGCATGTAGTACAATATTATACTTAGTTATAAACATTACATTTTTATGCAATTACTTAATATTATTCAATATTAAAACAAAAATATGGCAGAAACTTTTTCTTCGTAAAGTTTTATTGCGATATTTATGACTGCAACTAGAATTGCAACAAACATTACTACAATATGGATATTTTAATAACGTGAAATATTAAACTGCAATTACACTCAACGATACTTGAGTTTTCATTTAATATAGTACCACTGTAGTGTCTGCATCGTAATAACCTACCGCTATAAAAGTCTAATTTAAAATACATGTAAGTTAAAAAGACCAGTATGGAACCATCAGACCATAAGGCCCCGCACAAGCCAAACTCATCCAAGGATGACATCTCAACCGTCGTTCGCGTGCCTGCTCTTATGCCACTATCTCCTATCAGACCAACTACCCCAGGCAAGGGCCAATTGTAATCGACTCGTGGCGAGTTTTTTAAAAGGATCCGTTAAAAAAGTGGGGGTGATTCTAAGATCATTGTCTTAAGAAAATAAGAAAAAATTCTTCAGTTTGTTTTCAAACCGTTCAGTGTTCGAATACGTATGTACCTATATAGCTTTTCTAGTTTGTGTAAATATTTGGGTGTTATTTTAGTTATTGATTTTCTGCTGTGATAAATGGGTAAGGTATTTATTTAATTGTGTGTATTATTATACTATTACTTAATCAATCTAAGAAAATATTCAAGATAAATTAAGGTTCAAAAAAAATTATTAACTAATTTGTAATTTCTTGATTACCGTGAAAAACTACACTTATTTATTGACAAGTTACCGGATTAACGTAGATCTAAAGACGACATACTGTCGAAACATGTTATATAAATACCAAATAAAAAACCTAGAACAATTTGTTTCTCTTTAAATTTTTAATATTTACTACTGCTTTATTCGATTTAAGGAGCATTATTATTAGCTTTTTTTGCTTTGTCTTTATTTTGGTTTATTTGATCACTGAAACAATAGATACGTTCATTGTCAATAAAAACAAATATGCTATTATAAAAGAAAATTTAGCGAAAATGTGTAAATTTTGTTATTATCTTGAAAAAGAAATATAGTTGTAAATACATGAGCTCAATTGTCGTGATAAAGCATTTTTTCCAGATTATTTTTATATTTAAGCATATTTTTGAAATTCACTTCCATATATGAACTCTAGCTTTCAATGGAGCATTTCGAGTGTAACTGAAATTAATCAAAGATTAAGGAGGAAACTAAAAGAAGTTAGTTAAAGATTTCCTAGATACTTTACATGTCTACACGTTCGGGAATATCTGCACTATATTATTATTCTTTTTATTTTTCTAAATTAGTTTCTGAAAATTTTTCTAATTAATACGTGTGACTGTATTTGTAAATCTACTAAATACAGAAAACTTTTAAAAATGTATTAAAAAAAAGGTAGAAGAAGGGGTAAAACGCTATTTATATGCACCTAACTCAAATCAACTACTCCTTGTCACATCTAAAGCAAAGTGATAAGTGAAATTCAATCATTCCTTCCATTCTCAAATCAAAATGGAACACTTTTGGATTGAATGAATTGGAATATTTATGCATTCAAGTGGAAGATATCCAACAAAGTTATAATTAACGCAGTGGCTTAAAGTCGTCCTACAATTATTGTTATTCTTCATAGGTAAGTACTGTAGTTTCCGTTCGACAATCTAGCAAATATCTTCACGTCAATAATGATATTTCCATCTCAAATTCTCATTTAATTATTCTTCCACTTATTAAAGGTATGTGTTTTGAAGACGGTGTACTTCTGAGATTCATTTTCTATTATAAGAGAAAGAATTTATAGAAAACTTTATACAGTGAATAAACTGAAACCTTTTTTGGGAGATAGATTGTGCATGTCTAGAAACTCCAAAATTTATTTTGACACACATCACGTATCTATGAATCTGCAGAAAGTTAGGTTAGGTGGCATGATATCCTAAGAAGTTATTTGAAAAGCTGCTTAATTCAATTCTTAGGCTGTATATAAATAAAAATCATGATTTTGTCAAATTTGGTTAATTAAATTACGTATTTCCATTTTTTCGCAGCTCAACTGCAATAATATTTCTAAATATGGTTGATACTCAAACAGTTTTGTCAATTTTTGCTTAATTAACACAGCGAAAAGTGAAAAGTACGACTTCAGTATGATAGTTGCTGCAAGGCTTTTGTATTTAGTAGTAATAAATAAAATTTTAGAAATATTTTCATTCTAAACTACTTAGCAAACATTACCCTTATTGAAAATTATTGTATATATATTTTTTTTTTTGTTTTCTGCATTAAAGTGGCAACCGTTAGTCCAAAACTGATAGCAGTACTTGTAGGCACTGAAGGTATTAAACTAGATTTCGAAATTAGAGAACAACGAATAATAAGTGAGTAAAATAAAAATAGTAGCAATTACTTATCCACCAAAAAAAAAAAAAAAAAAACAAAAATAGTTTACTACTTTATTTTGTTGCTTCTAATTTCAACGCCTACCTTACTTAAGAAACTATATGTGTGTATAACAAGTTTTTAGAGTTTCATTTCTTAGTTGTTCATTCCTATTAGCTATTGTTTAAATGTTTTTGCTTATTAAGTATTCTCATCATTAGCTAAAAGCACTGGTTATTTATTCCTATTTAGTTTTGTAATTTTAAAACCGACTTAAATACCTTCGGGGCATGCAATAACATTGTGATGGCTGAGGTATGTAATGTTATCAATTTTAAATTAAGAATTTCCGCAGTAACAAAAAAAAAAACAATATTATAATTTTCATCAAAAGTAATGCTTGCTAAATGGTTTAGAATGAAAATGCTTGTATTTTTTTTATTACTACTAGATACAGTCCCTTGCAACAACAACTGTCATACGGAAGACGTACTTTTCAGTTTTCGCTGCGTTAATTATGCGAAAATTTACAAAGTTGTTTGAATCACCCGAATTTGAAATAGTACTGTAGTTGAGCTGCTAAAACGAAAAATGGAAACAGCTACTTCAATTAGACAATAGCTGGAAAAACGTAATTTTTTTTTTTTTTTTGAATATATTTAGAAAAATGACAAACTCAGAATTGAATTCTAAGTAACTTTTTTCAAATTTATGGCATATTTTTTAAATTTATCGCCATACGGGTGGCCACGTGACGTGTGTCAAAATAAATTTTATAGCTCCTAGACATGCACAATCTATCCTTCACAAAAAAATATATATTTTAATAATAAAAATAATAATATTTTATATATTTTTTCATATGTTGTAATATTTATGCCGGTCACTGTATAATTTTATTTTGTTTAGGAAGATTATTTGCGAAAAGCTGACGCATTTCAAGTTATAAGCAAGAAATCGACATTGCCTCACGAATTTTTGTCAGCAAACCTTAGATTCGAATTTAGTACCCCACACTTTCTCATGAGAAATACAAATTGACTGGGTTAATAATATAAAAGAAGTCAAGCAATTTAAATCTCTAAATTTAAATATTCCGTTGAAAGTTATTATTTAAAAAAGAAAATCCGAATTTATTTGAAGATATCTTAGTTATATGGGAATGACTTTTTATTTTTGAATATTGTAATAAATGTTCTTTGTTTTGATTCCTAAGAATGAAATTATATTTTTATTATTATACAATATTTTAAGCACAGAGTATTATGCAATGTGTGAGCGTCAGATTACAGTACCAAGTCTACCATTTCCTTACTAATTTAGTATTTGTCACTAGATAAAGAATAAAAGAATCTCACAAAGTGTCTTCGATAATACTACTAATAACTCAAAAACAAGTTGTTACAGCAAATTAGGTAACTTACGTTATCGTCGCTACAAATTACATAACTCGTGAATGTAGAAAGACTGCATCATATCTTCATTTAAAGATATAAATGCCATTATATGAAGTCTCCTTTCTCTAATCAATGCACCTTTTCCCCAACTAATTTATCCTAATTCCTAGAAATACATTAATTATTTAACAAATACGCAATGTATGGTTATCCGGTATAGGTGGTACTCCATAATCCACCGATAGGCAGGCCGCTATTATATACCGATATTACATTAATAATGCATAATATAAACTTGCTACTTATTTAATTAACACGGGCACTAATCACTGTTATAATATCACCAATTACGTGCCATGTTAAAACGTACATTCGTCGGACGGAAACGAAACGACAAAGTCGAGGCTGCGTTGAAAAGAGACGACGGTATCGTATGAATGACGAAATAACAAAATAAAATCAATCAAAAAAATATATTGGCGGCAATAATATTTGTGAATAATTAATAAAAACAAAAAAAAGGTTACGCACATAGAGTAAATCGTACACGGGCACGGTTACGCACTAACACACTGACGCGCCGCGCGTACCACTCAATGAACTCCCAATAAAAAACCATAAAAATGTATTAAATAGGTGTCATTGATGTTACTACTGGAAAAAAAGTAGAGCTGCTGCGAAAAAATTCCGTGCTTTCCTTTTTTATTATTATTTTTTGTTACACAGAACTGGGGACACCTGTTGTTACCAACTACTGGGCTATTGATGAAAATCGATATGCTGCGTCTCAGTTCAATGTTTCGCTGTTTCCCTTTACAACGGCATGCGAATTTTAATTTGCTGTCCGTAATACGTTGCATTATTTTTTTTTTTTTTGTAGCCGGACGCTGGGAATCGATATTTGTGGCGGTAATTAATTTTCTCGTTTTTCATAGTTGTTCCGGATTTTTTACGGCACCCGATTCTATTTTTTCGTTTTTACTACACCGGCGGCGGTAAAATTAATTCATTCAAAAATCGCGGGACGAATACCTTGATCATATTATATATACACTTCATGTATACCTATACAATATGCAAATCAGGTTGTTTGTATTATATTTATTATGTACAATTATTAAATAAACATACATTGGAATTTTTGGTTAATATTTGGACGGTGGTTAAAGGTAACTTTCAGCTTAGCACCCTAAAAATGGAGTAAAATTACTCAAAAAATAGGAGATATCTTGGCCTACGTCCTATTTTTGAAATAAATTTGCACCTATGATGATTCTGTTCATCATTTTGAAATCTCATACAAAGCAAAATTTATTGAAGACTTTTAATACACTTCGTTTGAGAATATTACCTATAAGAGTTGCAATTTTTCTATCGCACTATAATTTTATGTTAATTATTATACAGTTATTTCGTTAATTATCATTCAAAGAAACTAAATTGCATAAGTATATTGAAAATATATTATGTAACATTACATTTGATTTTGATAAATTTTTAAACATATATTTCCTAATTAATTAAATTACTGAAAGTTATAAATGCTGGGAGAGTAATAGGTATGTATTTTTTTTTTTTTGAGAAAGCACCGCCAATGCATAAAGTCTTTCTTGTGCCTAGTTGTTCATTAAGAAAGTGTTTATTTTTTTAAAAGAAAAAAACGTTCATCACCAGACGTCATCGCAATTAGATTTGAATTTTTAAAGAGGTCAAGAAGAAAATTATGTTATAAAGTAAAAGCAAACCCGAGATCGATTTAAAATCTTTCATTTCATAAATTGCGCTTAGTTCATTACAAAATTTCCGTTCGTCAAAGTATGGTTAAGAATTGTTTTCTGATAGATAATTTCAGGAAAATAGAATCAGTGTTCTTGAAAACAGTAGCTTTTTCAAAATGGTCTTTTATATTTTTATTTATATAATGGACAATGTCCAATCCAGCACTAAAATTTAATAATCCAAGAAAAACCCCCGGATGGTTAGAAGAAAAAATTAATTCTTCGTGTTCTCTCAACGCAAGTTTGAAAGCTCTGACAAAAGCACAAAATGATGGTTAATTGTTGTATACTGAACGTCCTGCAAGTATCCATGATACTGCTTATAATTTTAAGTAATCTGACAGATAATTTACAGATCTACAAAATACACAAATTCCAGCGCATTATTATAATGTTCAATACATGTAGATTGTGCTTCAATTTCCCATTGTGCAGTGCTATATTTCTTGATATTGCTCATGTGATAATGAGTATTTAAATTATTCAGATAATAATAATAATAATTTTTGTTAATATGCGAGTATTGTTCTTACTCAGGTTGATGCATTCTGTAAACTTGTTCCGGTTATAGGTTCCCAGAAGAGTTACTTACCTTCCTCATTCCCTTGAGATTCCCATAACTCGATATTCTCTGCTCCATTTTGCTTTTCAATTTCTTCAGTATTGTCCTGCTACTATTCCCTAGGCATTCCCAAACCATTTTGGAACTGATTTCATATAGATCAAGCCCTGGACGCCTGCTTGATCATATCAAACATAATGATAATTTCCTCCCGGTAATTCCTGCCAATGTATTTCCTCCTGGAAGATACTAATTATTTCCCCAAGCTTTCAAAGTACTTGATTCTAGACCCATGTATTCTTATTCTAGTTCTCTCTACCGTATTGGAACTACTTGATGGCATTTCTATTCAACTTCAAGATGAATTTTAATCCACTCCCCTCGTTTACAAGCTTTTGGTGAATTTTACCAAGCTGATTTTTTTAAGATGTTATCTCTGTCAAGAGATTGAGGCCCTATGCTTAATCGTTTCTTTCCTGATCATTCTGAGTGTGGTTCTCTTCTGCCACGCCCTCACACCAATTTAAAGATGTGTTAGAGGAAGTCATTCCAGTCGAAATAGTCGCCATTGATTATCTGTCATTTACTGCATATGTAAATGGATATTGTGTGGAATTTGAATGGTATAAAAGAAATTATTAATGCTATTACTAAATAAAAATACAACAATAAAGAAACAAAAACCAATGGCAATAAGTTGAATTAAAAACGGGGTGGAATTATCCAATAACATTAATTATTCTGGTTTACTACCCGACGTCAAAATCGCGCAGATATGATTGCAGTGCCACCTTTTGTAAATTGACAGTGACTGTCAAGGTGCTAAAGTGGTGCACGTTGATTTATTAAGAGCAACAGGAACCGTCACTTGCTGTCGGGCCCTTTGATGTTTTATCTCCAAAAAATCATTCTGACGTGTTTATTGCATTGATTTAGCTTCAGATACCACGGCTCCTTTTTTCATTTACACCAATGCTAAAGACCGTATGTCAGAGACGGAAGTACAATCTCGAGTAAAAATGGCCGTTATTCATTATCTACTGTCATTTGCTACGTTAGTCATACGTAAACGCATTTGAATGGTAATAAAAAATATTGCTGCTATTAATAAATAACAATACAAAGAACGAGAAAAAATATAATATGAATTAAAAACGCGGCATAATTACTCTAAGGATAATGTTTAAATATTCTCGATTAGTCCGAGCGACCGTCAAGATTAACGTCAAACGCTCTCAAATGACAACAGCGGGGGAACCCAAACGCTATGCACGTCGACACGTCAAAACCGACCGGTGCCTTATTCTTGCGCTGGTTTATCACATAAACACTTCGATAATAACTTAAAACCATTTTGCGCCATCTGCAGGACTTTTCTCAAGGCGTCAAAGAGTTTTGGAATAAGTAGAATAGATTGTTCGATATTTGTTCTCATTCGTTCACAAAATTGTAAAATTACAATTTTATAAGATAAACAATAATAATAGTAGAATGCGTCACATGATTTGCGGATGTTTCGGTGGCGTTAATCAGTAACAGTTAAATTCTGTTTCAAGTCGGTAAAAATTTAACCTATGCAGTCAATCTTCTATAAGGCGAAGTAACTCTCACACTGTCTAACGAAGCGTAATAATTCATCCAGAAGTGCTTTGACCCCCCCAAAGCCTTGAACGTCTCTCCGATACAATAGCGCCGATATCGCATAGACGAAAAGAGAAAAGTTGGATCAATTAAGAATATCATTAATGATAGTGAAAAAAAAACAAGGCCAAATTGAGCTCTGCGGAACTCCAATAAACAGCAAATGGACTTAATCAAGCCTATATATAAAATTATAGAAGTCTTATACGAAATTTAACAAACTGCCCTATTTGTAAGGTATGACGCGAACTAGTCACAACACCCACGTATATAATAGATTTCAATTTTTAATTAAAGGTTATGATCGACACAACAATGCTCTAGTAAGTACAAAGATCTCGAGAGACCACCAACAGTCATGCGTTAAAAACTCATCCAACGGTGAATAAAACGCAGACCAGTGAAGTCTTAGTTCTTTCTGAACGTGTAGGCTGTTAGTAAATATTATTTTATCTAGATGATTAAAAGTCTGGTAAGCATGAGCATAAAAATATTTAGAAAAAAAACAATGTGGAATTGAAATTGGTGGTATAGTTAGCACATTTTACGGCATTTTTTTATAAATTGGACAAACAGCTGAAGTTTTCAAAATTTCCGGAAAAATTTTTGAAAGGAAGATTAAAAGCTTAGTTATTGTTTACAGAGAATCGCTAAAACACCGTAACAGTTACAAGGTAGATATCAGGTCGGAACGTTTTATATTTTAATTCATGATAACTGTATATTTGCTTCAGAAGGAAAAGCACACACTTATTATAAACGATAATAGGGCAATAGAATCATTATTAAAGGCATTTGTTATGTTAGCACAGCTTTTTGATTCATTACAAAAAAAAATTAATTTATTAGCCACGCAACAGGTTCCAAACAAACCACCTCAAGATAATAAATCTGAAAAGTAGAAAACATAGACATAAGATATGCATTACAAAAATCAGAGTACTTGTTAAGAGGAATTGAATGTTGTAAACATATACACGCGTTCTATTAAAAAAAAATACACTCATTTGAAATTTAGTGACTTTCCACAGTGACAAACACCCAGTATACTAAGATACAATTATAAACACACCGTTTAGCGTTACAAATATATTTTATTTTTCAGAATTTACTGACACTTTTAAAAATGTAATAATGTTAAGGGAATTGTATTTCAAGAAAGAAAGTTGAAAGCTGTACTGAGTTTAAGAAACACCCTGTGCAAATCCCGATAATTTTGCGTTGTAGAAAAATTTTTTTTTTTTGCTATCTGTCAGTGTTTACGAGTTATAAAGATTGACGAAATACCGTGTATAACCACGGAATGAACAACAGGTTACTTAGCTTCCGCGAGCTCAACTTGCAGTTTTGCATTTTTTATGTCCTTTTTTTTATTATTTTGTACTGTTGGTCTATTAAAAAATAAGGAATACATGCATTATTATTATCGTATCAATTCACAGCTAAACCTGTGAACAAATATTCCTAGATAATAATTAGCTAGGATGAAAAGGGCACAAATTATAAACGATTTCCTGAATTCTTCACAACTTATTATCCATTCTACTTATATATTGGGTTACACACTCTCTTTTTTCGTCAACCGATAAGTTTCTCTCCATTCAATTATAGGAGCACTGTTGCGCAATAAAATCAATTATGCCGGAGTCCGTCACCATAAAATAAGGACATCTGGCAAGACGCTTCGACCAGCCTATAAATTCGCTTGCCATTTACTGACCATGGCCCAAACGGCCGTGTGCTCTCTCCGCTTGGTTAGTTTAATCACATTTATTTAGATTGAGCAAAATTACCAACTCTGCGATATTGGATTTTGGTTATATAAATTAAGTCAATCGGCAATTCGGTAATTATTCTTCCTAGGCAGTCAAATAGTTGTGTTTTCTTAAAATAATTGTTCATTGAAACTTTCTATGTTTCATTCGACTAGTTAAAAATAGAAAATTCCAATATTTTTTTATTAAGAATAAAAACTGGCTCCTGAAAATCAGTGTTTCAGTAAATACAGTGTAACCTCCTTTAGGCGACATCTCTATTTAGTGGCTGTTTACAATCTTACCGAATGTGTATGGAGATTCAATCAACAGAGTAGTGTAGACAATATACAGAACACCCTACAAGTTGTGCAAGCACAGACCGAGGAAAATGGTCTCAATATCAGTTGTTTCAAAACGACCAAAGTGGCATTCACGGAGATCCCCGGGGATGGTCTTGGACTGCTAAAACTAGGAATACATTCATTCGGCGGACATTCGGCAATCGGAGGTGAGTTCCATACAACACTTTATTATTTATAATTCAACGGAGACCTTTTTCTTGTTTTTGCCATCTCCTGCTTCATTCAGGATATTCTTTTTTTCTCAAATTTCTTCTACTGTTAATCCTGTTTTCTCGTCTGCCTCTCTTCGTTTTGTGTCTTGATCTGCAACCATATCTTTGCGTCAGTCTTCCTCTTCTAGCGTTTATATCAACCATTTCAATTTCTGTCTCTCTATGCTTTCTTAATTCGGCTCTCTCCTAATTTTCTCTTATCTTTCGTTTTTATTCTATCTCTCGATTGACCCCTCTAACAGCTCTTAATACCTCATCTCAACGCTTGATTTACTTAGCTTGATTATTAAATCACTTTCACAGCCATATGTTACTATAGGTTTAAATATTGTATTAAACACCGTTTTTGTTTTCTTGAATTTCCTTCTTTCTATAAAAGCATTATGCATAATATAATTTTACCCCACTTTCAATTCTGCTGTTATTTCTGCGTCCTCTTTACCTCTTGATGTATTTATTCAAGACATTTGAATATTTTTACCTGTTCTATAACTTTCATCTATATACATTATTATTTCCTATTGACATAATTTAGTCTTCCTGCCTTTATCCTCATATTTTTTCTTTTTCAAAGCGTTTCCCAAATTCTAAATTTGCTTGCAGATCCTTTACATTCCGCGCATACTACAAATCATCGGCAAAATCACTTTTCGCGATTCCACTTTCCTCATGTCTCTACCATTTAATTTTTTTCTTTTATCTCTTCAGATGTCATCAAGGACTTATTAGAGTGTAGATAAGTACTCCCCTTGTCGCAATTTCTTATTTAAAATTTCTGATGCATCCGCCTCTTCTTATTTCTGGTTTATTATATATAGCAATTGCTTTTTTCGTTGCTACTTATTTTCTTTTATTAAGCTTTTCTTCAGATCCTTGGTATATAGTTCAAAAGCCTTCTCACGTCTATAAAAGCCATATATTTATATTACTTGTGTTTACTGCTAGCGTTGTTTCAATTTGAATTTTATCTGTATCCTCGCTCTCTGAAACACACTGTGCTTTCAATTGTATTCAGTTGTTACTTTCAGTTTTTCACAGAATTCTCTTGTAATTTTAGCATGTACTCCGTAGGATAATTCCTCGATAACTTTTACGGTTTTTTGTTCCTTTTTATCGAGTATTCCCAATCCAGTCCTCTGGTATTTTTGCTCCTTTCATATTTTTTATACAGGTGTATCAGATTAGAGGTAAATATAATAATTGTAGCAGCTGTAATCATACAATCAAAAAGTTTAATGCACAGGGGTTATCTGTAACCTTAAGAGAAAAAAATTATAAATGCGTGGGCTAGAGTGCGCACTGTGCCAACCTAAATGTGTCACGGTATACTCCCAACCTATCATGCACCATTACGCGTTAGTTTATGTGGATGCGCTTGAGTGCAGCACTTCGAACATTTTTTAAATTCCCCGTCCGAAAAAAGATGCTTTTCAGGACATCATGATTGATATTAAGAAATCGAGCTTGATGATCGGCAAAAGCGCGTGAAATATAGATTTATTTTCGCGCGACAATAGAAAAAAGCGTGTTTGCAAATTTCTGTTTCCATTTATTTCTGTGTAATTCGATAATTCATTTTGCTTTATTGATTATAAAATCAAAAGAAATACTCAGATTCATGTGGTACTTTATTAAAACTCTCTCGATCGAAAGCAAAGAAAGTATTTACGTTTTTTAAGTATGAAGTGCATATCCGGTGAAATCGAACGTCTATAGGATATTAAAATATACTTTGTAGACTTACGTAGAATGCTCTTAAAAAAAAGGAATGTTATTTTATAAAAAGAAAATTTTAAAATGCTCCGTTTTGCTATTTTTCAAGGGCACACTGGCGATTGGCTTTTTTTATTCGAATGACGTTAAATTAACTTACGCATACCATTAAAGAATATACTAATTGAGTGAATGTTTTTACATAATACACGTTAGCGGGTGCTTACATGACTTTCCTTGCATCAGCGCGACTAAAGAATTTTGCTCTAAATTTTCTTTTTTTTATTCTTAAGATGAAATCGTTTCGGGGTTTGTGCTTTTATATGTGTAGTTAAACTCAAGCAAATGCTTTTTTATTTGATACACCTGTATATATTTTGATAAGCATTTCATATAATTCCTCATTTCAGCTGCTTTTCCTTTTTTAATATTTTTCTTTTAATATTTCTTCTGTCGTTATAAAAAACCTTTTTAATATCTATTATAATTTCGGAGCTATTTCTATTTCCTAAAATTGAAAAATGTTTGGGGAGCTGGCATTGTATCTCTAAATTGAGCGATTGGGCAGAAAAAAAGCGTAGTGCTGCACCCGTGGTACTCTTTCAGTCTGTAAGTTCAATAAATTGAATCTAACATTTACCGGTGTTCTCTTGCTAAATAAACAAATAATTCTTCTCAAAATGCGCATCTCTAGTTCGACTTGCATGTTTAAGGAATTGATAACGCTTTAATAACCACGTGTTGTTCTACAACCTATATCTATTGTTGTTTTTCTTATTTTTAGTTTATGCTTTAATGAAGCAATTAATTGCTATAACAGCGTATTAGTAAATAAACAAATGAATTATTCTTTCCAGTTTCTTTAACCGATAATTTGAATTTAAACTAAATGGTTCAGCATTTTTTAGGCAACAATGTACTTTTGTTTACAATACCTTTATTACTATTTTTAATCGTCATTAAGATTTTTCTGTCTATGAAAAAAAAAACAAAAAAAAAAAGAATCGTTAATATTTCGAACTATTTTTTCCTCATTTTAGAATAAAGCCGCGCACGTATAATTATTACGGATATTCGACTAGCCGGGTAGCATTTTTTTTTTAGCCGTTACCCCTCGGCCTCTATATCTGCCACCTCTGCGTCAGGTTCACGATACGCGCCCGTATGAAAATTCGCAGAAAGGTTCGGGGCATCGTGGCCTAGCATCCCAACGCTGTATTCGGGTGTGCCGTACTCGCACAATGGCTCATCTACGGATTTTCCATGCACACGCACACATACACAGAGAGAGAGACTGTGTGTAGTTAGGGAGAGCGGGCACTGGAATTTTTCACGAACCAATTTCTCTCTCTAGCAGAGAAAACAGTTCGCGTTGCGTCCGCAGGATTCCGGGTCGCCACTAGTCGGCATCCTTAGCGTCGCGGCGTGCTCATGCGTCCACCCCCACTCTACGATAAGGGCTGATAGTGTGGCACAAGGAGAACATTCACTACCATGTCCCCTAAGTGTGTTGATTCCTATTCTAAGTGTGTGCGCCTTTTTTAACTTTAAGAAGAACATAAGGTAAGATTTCGATTTTTCGCAAATTGTAAAAAATTGCTATATTTTTGTCTATCTCGCATGCTTGATTTCCATTTTCTTGAATTGCTAACAAACAAGTCGGTATTCAAGACCGGTAAGTGCGGTGCGTAACGCATCTGATTGCGCGTGATTTCAAAGTGAAAGTGAAATGAACGGTGTGCGATTAAAAAAAGGACATAACAATAAAAAAAAACAATACATAATGATACTTTTTTATTACAAATATAACTGGAAACATAAGGACAACAATTTACAACGCTGTGTTTCGTTGCAAGTTAATACATAAATAATGTTTAGTGAAAATTCTGTGATAATAAACATAACAAGTGAACCATCAAGGCGA
Organism: Protaetia brevitarsis; assembly: GCA_004143645.1. Lineage (NCBI taxonomy): Eukaryota > Metazoa > Arthropoda > Insecta > Coleoptera > Scarabaeidae > Protaetia > Protaetia brevitarsis. The sequence goes on from RXPK01003265.1 coordinate 37,448, forward strand.
CCACAAGAATAAGAACACAAGAATTTTAAATGAAAAAAGGTATTTTGAAAGGCGGACTGGATAATTTAATTTTAGAATCTAAAGTTTAAAGTAACTTTGTCAGTCGAAGTACATAAACATTTTAACCAGAATCTAAAAATGTAAAGAAAATAGTTAAGTTTCTGAGATCTTGTGCTCTTATAAAGTTGGTACGCAATTTCTAGAAACTGTATAAAAAAGTAGTAATCATTTTCTAATTAGAATTATACCCAGAATTAATATTCTCCTTTATTTTCTTTACGAAAAAAAAAAAAATAGATTTAAATCAGATTTACTAAAAACGTGAAAATATTAAAAAATAAATATAATTTGGAAATACAAAATCAAATTTAGTGAATGCAAACCATAGAAGCCGCAAAAAATACTTTTTTATGAAGCTCAAGTTAGCGAGTTTTTCGGATCGGCACTCGATGACCGCTCCGTTAAGGTTTGTCCTCTATTTGTGCTAAGGCCGTACTTTGAAGCCTCTAAAATTCATATTTCGCTCAGCTATCGTTAAATCACGCTATCAGAAAAAAATGAACTAAGGTGATTTTGGTTTAAATATTCTGTGTAAATGTAAGAAAAAAGAAATTAAAAACAATACAAAAATGTAAAAACACTATGTAGAATCGTAAAAAATAAACCCGTAGTGGCACTGTTTGTATCGGCATCCATTTTTTTTTCTCCTATTATTTTTTCGGCGAGGTCAGGTACATCGACATCGGAAAAAAATGAAAGTTCCAGAGATCCGTATTCGTTATATATCGGCCGATGACTTGGGGAAGGGTGGGAGGCGCGGGTAGAAATGATTTGATTTCAATCCATTTTTGATTAACCGGTTGACTTGGACAACGCGCGCTGACGGTGTTCTATTGTCTGTAGACTTCAGTCGCGTTTTTTTTTTTTCGTTCCCTTTTTGTCTTTTTTAGATTTTCATCAATCCGTTTTCGCCTAAGTGGGTCTTTGATCAGTTCTTTGAGTTTTAATTATTTTCAATCGACATCTTTTTGTTTACGTTAATTATTTTTTTTCATTTTTGTATTCTAAGCGATGAATTTCCGAGGCGTTTTTTCAATTATTTTTTTTTTTTGAATTTAAGTAAATGAAAAGCTGCTATTTATTATTTCTTTTGAGATTAATGAACACTTAGTGCGAGGTTAATCTAATATTATTTTTTGAATCTAATTATAAATATTACTTACAATTTGAGCAAACTTGAATTTAATTGTTTCGAATTTAGTTGATGGTTACTTGAAATTTTTGAACGATACTTGAAAGACATGCCAGTGGTTATTGTACTTTTTCTGGTTCAAACTAAAATAAAAACTTATCTGACTACCATAAAAAATAATATACGTATTACTTCATATTGGTGCTTATATATTATAGGTACGGAGAGTTCCAATTTTTAGATATTGAATTTGAATAAAAAGATGTATGAACAATAGTTACAACTGCCAGAAGAAAAAAATTGTTTTATATTTGAAGGAAATTAGAATGAGAAAATTTAAATAAGCAATTAAGATCAATTAATAAAGTAGAGGAAGAGTATTTTGGAATAATAAAAACTTACATCTACTAATAACTTTTTTCAATTCCTGAACAAGTAATTTGTTGCGCATATTGTAAATATTCAGAAAAGACTATACTGTGTGCGTAGTGACAATTTCTATTTTAGATTTTGGAAGATATATCCTGTTTAAAACTATTTAGACAGTTGTTGCAATGCTTAAATATCTATTTTTTTATTGAGCAAGAACAGATCACGTGCATGAAATAGGAAGTAGCTGCTGCTACATAAAGATTTTAAAATTTGAAAGCGCGTATATAAGAAATATAAAGCTGGTTTCCTATTTTTTGCCAAACAAATAGGATAATAAATAATAAAATTATTTAATCTACAGAGATTTAAAATTTTAGTTATTTCAGTTTGCAAAAATAAATGTAAGAAGCTGGAGATGGCTTAGTAGCGCAAATGAATTATATATTTGTCATGGTGGTTTTTTTTTTTCACAATTACGTTATTAAAAACAAAATTGGTTTATTTTAGCAAATTTTAAAACGTGTATTAGTTTTCTATAGAATTTGATTTAAGTAAATGAAGGTGGCTTGCAAAATCAATGTCAATAATAAATCCATAAAAGCTTATTTTAATTAGTAATATTTAATTTTTAAATGCATATCTATTTTTTAATTTGTTCAAAAATATGTTAGGTGAGAATTCAATAGGTCGTGTAAATCTGAATATTTCAAGTTATGCTTTTGTACAAATAATATATGAACTAACTATGTAAAATGAAATGATAAATATTTAAGTTTCTAAACTGATTTTGATGGTTACGTAATTTGTTTTTGTGTAGAGATATTTTGGAGTGCACTATTTATATGTCATATATAAGCGAATTTTTGACAGAATTTGGACGTTGAGATGCATTTAAAGTAAAGCAGAAAAATTAAGGGGTGAATTTGAATTTTAAAATTGAATAAATTTCCCATTTAAATTTAAACGTCTTCTCCGGAAATCCCACCCGAAAAAAACTCCTTACATCCGGTCCCGGATACGTACGCGACTTTTTCGTTTCCTCCCGCGGGGGAGGCGAGGGGAATAGCCGACGGAAGGAAGGCAGAAAGAGGGAGAGAGAGACAGAGAGACGGTTAGAGAGGTTGCGCGTGCGACGAGAAAGACCAGAGCGAGGCTAATCTGACATATTAAGGGGGTTCGTGCGGAGAAGGTTCTTTAAAAATCTTAGTATCTACTTAAAAATACTCTTAATTATCCTCCCCTTACGGAGGCGTGGCACTGGTGGGGGGGAACGCCGACGCCGGCGCGTCCGACCCTCCCGCGACGTCTTCCGTCAGTCGTCGGCGGGCGTCCTGCATCGCCGTCGTCTTCTCCCAAAAGGATCACCTTGTACCCATGTCTTAGCTTGACGCCTTCACTCCTACGGTATCCTTCGTGCTGTAAGGATCTGTCCTGCGCAGGATACGACGGACTATATATAGTCTCGTGTGCGTCTGGTGTGTTAGATGTGGGTGCTTCGAGACATTCGTCGCCTACGACACAGTTTAGTCGACTTGGAACTTCTCTTGAGCTCGAACCGACTCTCCGACTAACAGTATAGAAGTTATAATACAACCTACAACAAGCGAAGCAACTGATTGACTTGAAATAATGGACCCTGTTTGAAACATAATTAAAATATCTACATTAATAATATTAAAACAGTGCATATTTTACAAAAAGACTTAGTGTGTTGTTGACATAAACATTATAACAATAACCGTTCTATTAATAGTGAACTTAACCGATTTTTCTCATTACCTAAACGTAAATAATAAAAGCTTATAACTTAAACGCTGCGTAGCAGAAAGAATAAAAAACCAAAACTTTGTAGTTTAGTTCGAGTGCGCAACAATGCTTCTATAACCAAAAACGAAATGATGACGATAACCGCCAGCTATATGCTTAATCCTAACATAATAATGGATTATATTTAAGTTAATGTGTGTTGTGCTTAAAGGTAAATCTATTCGATGTTGCATTTTAGAGAATCATATGATTTTTATAGCATGCTGTTTTGTTGGTTATGTTGTTAATAAAGTTTTGTTTATTTGGTTTTTATTTTATTTCACACATATTTTAGCAAGACAATTCACACAAAATAGTTTTGCGATACCTCTTTTAAAGCAACCGTAAAGGTGAAATTAAAAAATGTACTTCGATTTATATACTTCAATTGAAAATATCACAAATATTTAGAATAATATTGTAGGAAATCTTTAATTTGTACAACAAATTCCATAATCAAATTAATAAATTTGTTGCTTAGATATGTAATATAAAGAGAACTGAATTTTATTTTAAGTAGCGAAAGATTAAATTTTAAATGCCTGTTGATTTAAACATCAATTGAAAATTTTCATAAATATTTGGAATAATACTATAGGAAATCTTTAATTGCAACAAATTCCAGAATCAAAATAATAAATTTGTTGCTTAAATATGTAATATGAAGAGAACTGAATTGTATTTTGAGTAGCAGAAGTCTAAATTGTGTATAGGAACTGTGCAATTTTAAAAACAAATAACTTGCTTAAATTTCCGTAATTTACACCCCCAATTTTCGTATTACCTTTAATTTAAATTTTCCAAAAGAAAAAAAAATATTTCAAGTTTAAGCAAACATTGATATAGTTATAAGTACCGCTTATTGATATCTGGCCCTTTTTAAGCATTCTTTATAAGAATGAACGTAACGTCAGTAAGATTAGTATAAAACACGATAAATTATTTCTTATTCGGGCGATGTATAAATAAATAAATAGATACTTCACTAATTAATTGCACTAAAAAAGTAAATTTTAATTATAACAAACGCGGATCTATACTTTGGGAATTAATTAATTAATGAACAAAGGTACAATATATTTTAAATTAGAAGAAAAGAGTAACGTCAAAAACAAATCTCCATCGATCAAACATGGATAAAAATCATCTAACATCATGCTTCAACGACCAAGGATTCAATAGCAAAATATAATTTTTTACAAGTTAAGATATACACACATAGATTTGAGAATTGATATGCGTTAACCAAATCAAAATTCTAAATAGGAGCGTTTTGATGACCTACAATAAATGAAACATATCTTGGAAAGATTACATTAGGAATTCAGATTACTCCAAGTTTACTCTTTATCTTTCAAAGCAACAATTGCTTTGAAAGAGGAATTAAATGCTTTTTACTTTGACTCTATTTTTTATTGACAATAATGTAATGTAAATATTGAAAAAGAAGGTTAATTAAATATATCATGGCGGTCAAGGACAAATTTAAAAATGGATCTCGAAAGTGGAGGGGACATACATTCCATCGGAAAGGGAAAATTGTTAGTAAATACGTACTTGTTTGATCTAGTGAATATTTTAATTTAAAACAAAGAAATTTTTAGTGATACATAAAGAAATTCAATAATGTAATTAATGTAATAGATAAAATATGCACAAAACATAAACTCGTATAAGGGGACTTTTAAAAAATATATTTTTGCTTCTAGAGAATTATACACTAATATGAAACAAACAAATTTAAATTGGTAACAACAGTTAGGAATAAATTTTGGTTCTAAATTTCGAGGCTTGCACAAAAATATTTTTCTTGTTACGTCACTTTGGAAATAAACTGAATTACCTTGCAATATCATTTATCAGTCGTATTTTCGATATTTCAATTCTGTACTGACGAAAATGATTTTATGTATTCAATGAAATATTATTAACATCAAAGTAATAAAGTCTAAACAGAATAATATTATTCATTTTAAATAACTTTTGCTGTGATATAAACAGTATTGCTGTATGTTCAAAAGTTGTTCCTTTGGTTTTATTTCTGTAAATGTGATATTATCAAGCAAGTTCCTTGGATTCAAACTAATAAGAAATACCGGGATATTCAAACTGGAAAGCTTTGGATGCTGATACCTTTCCATAAGCCTTCAATCATGACATATATTTTGATATTCTGTAATTATAAAACAAAAATTCTTTGAATTTAAAACAACAAAGAAATACTGGATTACCGATAGCATATTTTAGGTAGATTAAAATTTCGCAGACATAAATGTATTAACAAAAATATTATTAAAGAAAAAAAAGCCATAGGTATCTTACCAAATCTTGGAGGAATTTTATGATAGTCATACTGCCGAAAAGGATTTTGCGTTTTTCACATTCCGAAGTCGGTTCGAAACTGAAGCTATGGCCCCGATTTTTCTCCTTAAATACAGCAAAGGAGCGAACGCACTTTCGTACATACGTTAGACGGGAAAACTGGTTTGCTTACATGCGTGTACGCACATAATGGAATAGAAAGGGTGACCGGCGGTCCTGCAACAAAGGCCCTTAGAAACCCGAAATACGCAGCGAACACGGAATAAATACCAGTGTACGAATTATAAAATGGTTTGGCGGTTATGAAAGCGCGTCATTGTCCCCCGAGAACCGTTGGCACTCCTGCTCGCGTCGAGATGAAAGAGTCGACCCGCGAGGAGTTTGTAGTGTCCTTCAGTGGCATTCTGCCGTGGTAAAGGTTGTGCGATAGTTGGGTTGCCTATCCAGCAGATACCATTAGGAAATTTCAGTAATCGTTGACAAAAGTTGCAGTGATATATATTCATGTTAAAAACATTAAGGTATACAATACTAATGATTAATCAATTCAAATTGATCGCACTGCTGCAAATGCTAGTGGAAAGGATTTAAATTAAATTATCAGATATTATTACATTTAAGATGTAGTGGTGTTAAGTTAAATAATTGAAGAAGGTCAATAAACAAATGCAAGGAACTTTTCTGTAAAAACAATTTTTAACTTATTAATTAATAATTAATTAATAATTTGAACACTCCCTCAGGACAAAATAAGTTTATTCTAAACGAGTGTTTCAATGATTTATTTTAAACCATCGCAGTGTTTCTTCTTGTTTCATTAGATAATACCTCAAGATGTATTACCGTTTTTCATTAAGCAGTGCTGTTAGTTGTCTGAAAAACTTATTCAAAATCTGTTTTGTAAGTTAACTCCTTCATCGATTTACAGGTTTTTAATTAAATAATGGATCAATGCTAGTTAAACACTACTACTACTGCTACTACGCTACTTTGTCTCATTATGTTGTGATGAATTTGAAGCAAAGTTAATGCTTGGTACATACATACATCATTCTTTGTTAAAGATCTTAGCCAGCTTATATTAGCTTACGCCATTCTAATAAAAAAAAATTAAACAAATAGTTTACATTAGGTTGTTGCAAATAAATATATTAAGATATATGTAAATTATTTGCGCTACGTTTAGAAACTGTTCTTCTTATCATTAGCTAGGGAATCAACTATTCGTATGAAGTCATTTCATATGCAATAGCACTAAAAATAAGTTCCAATTAACAGTAAACCAAGTGTTCTTTTTTGCAACGAATATTTTTGAAGGACATTCATCAGATTTTTCGAACGAGCATTCCATTTTCAGAAATATGACGTCATGAACATTACTTTTCGAATAACTTTCATCAATGGATTATTGTTATTTTTTTTTTATGAAAGAAGTGGGACAACTGCCAAAATTTGACGTACCATTTGACTATCTAGAGCTTGTGTTGCTTAATTCTTAAATATCTAAAATGTCTGGCCATTGCACATTGGTCCCGCTTGCATTCGTAGGGCAAAATAATTGTAATTTACCAAATTGCAATAATGACCTATAAATTGCATAATTTGCACACCATATATGTTGAACTATAGATATTCATCACCTAATGTATTATGCGAAGAAAATCGTATACGTCATATACTTAATAAGTAGACGAATTCAATGAGAATTTAAGATGGAAAATAAGGTTGACATTAGGTTGACCAGTAGCACTGATGTCAATCAACCGAGTGTTACACACGTTTTGAATTTGACTTAATTATTAATTAGCGTTAGTTAATTAACGCAAGTATAGTGGCTTAAAGTCGTCCTACAATTATTGTTATCCTTTATAGATACATAGTGTAGTTTCAGATCGACAATTTAGTAAATATATTAACGTTAATAATCAGTTTTTCATCTTAAGTTCTCATTCAATTACTCTTCCATATAATAAATAGCCGCCATTTTGAATTTAGTTGTTCTTTTCTCTCTAACACACGTTCTTTATGATTGGTCTAATCTACAGCATCTGCTGTCAAAATAATAAAGTAACGCCTAGCGGTCATTTTTTTTAGTGACGTAGCACTGCTGATCCTTATCTTATCTCTTCACTAAATTTGTCTCGGATTCGCTAATAATTGAATAGAGATGACGTTCGCTTGTGGGTTGTCAAACTTATCAATGGATGACAGCGCAAACATGAATAATGTAGTAGTGTATCGTTATTATCATAAATTAAAAAAAAAAATACAATCACAACAAATGGGGTTATATTAGAAGTTTGAGAGATATGGAGGTATACATGTTGCCCAGAAAAGCTTATACCGCAACGCAATGTTTAGAGATCAATAAAATGTCCACTCAAATTCGTCGCCAATATCTAGATAGACAAATAAATACCGGCTAGATAGGTACAGACGGTACCCGGAACTGTGTTTTGTATGTCTCTCTGTGCGTGATGAGGGCCCCGCGAGAGATTCTGAATGTGAGTGTAGGGAATTTTGAATATTTGAAAATATTTGCTTTGAAGCTATCGATCGGGTCGGCCGGCAGTATTTTCCGAATGCATTATTTTACACACGGTAAAATAAATCAATCTAAAATTCGAAATATTTGATAGCCGTTGTAACTCCTCTATTGAAGATTTATTTTCAACTGCAAGCGTTTTTTGCGCCGGCTTTTATGCCTGCGCATTTCAATTTCGAAATTCTGTGATTTATTTTATTTGCCGTAGGGTAAATTTGTTGCACACCGGAGCGGTGTAAGCCCCGGTACACGGTATACTCCTACGTAAAACTTTAGTATTGCCGCGTGTCGGGCCTATGTATCGCGCGCGTAGATACATACATATACATGCATCGCTCCTATATCTTCCTACGTGTACACCAAATACCTGGTATATAATATATTCCTGTGTATTTTGCATGGAATTTATCTATCTGTGCGTTTCGCATCCGTGTTTCTATTTACGTAGACTTTCTAATGTGTTCGAACATGGGGGATTTAATATCAGTGTATAGCTATGCATATAACCCACACAAAAACATAGTTAGCTTTATACGCAATGTATAAACCAATTTTTTATGAAATATCCCAAAAAACTACATATCGACAATGTCGTATAAAATCTTCTGTTATTTTTTTGAACGCTTTACAGAAGTTAAGTTAGAAAATGTTTAAATCAATATCCGAAATTTTTGGAATAGGAAAAAATGTATCTACTACTTGTGTGTTAAGATTCCATGTACCGGAACATTTGAATCAAAACAAAAATCAAATGGTTGCCAAAGCGCAGTCATCCCGCCCTCTTTAAGTGATGTAAATGATATTAATAATTCTTTTGCCTCAACTACTAGTAGTAGTGTGAGTAATCCTCATTCAAATGTATCCAAATTTTGTCTACCTAATGTGAAACAAGGAGTTAGTCGACTATTTGAATTTTTGCTAATAAGTGCATGAGGAATAGCTGTTTAACATTTTGAAGACCATAACATCAAAAAAGAAGCTACAGGATCTGATAAACTAAATATTACTTTACTTAAATTATGCTTTCAGTTAATCTTACTTCATATAACACACATTAGGAATAAATGCTTTGCCACCTCGCGTTTTCCTTCTCGATCGGAAGAATGTTTAGTTAGTTATCACCATGATTTGCGACTCATTAGCATATTATCTACAATGTCTAAAATGCTTAAAAAAAACTTTGAAACACATTTGCGACATCGTCTTATGTTTTATTTGAATTGCAATCTGGTTTCCCGTAATACCGTATTAGTGAGTTAGCTCTCTTAAAAGTAACTGATGATATTTAGGCTGCAACTAATAACAATAAAGCTCCTTCTTCTTTTCGATCTTCAAAAGCTTTCGATATGCTAAATCTTGATATATTATTTGCTTGAAATGAGTGGATGTTTGAGCTGTTTTTATCATCGTCTGTTGGACGGTTCGACGTTTCCGCAATGTTTCTACTGTCGTCATCAGATAGCTCTGATAAGAGCTGTGGTTTGCTAATTCCATTGCTTGCGATGGATTTCACGTCATGAGATACATATATTATATGTCATTCTTCAATTTACAGATCTTACAAACAATTCAGTAAACTTTTTTCGTACGTACTTTAGTGCAACATCTCATTGCGGTATATAATTAATTTTAAATGGTGATGTTTCTGCTTTATATTTTTTCTCTGGCGTGTTTCAAGGTTCTATCTTAGGACCTTTCTTATTCAGCATATACACTTCACATATTTTGTAATTTTTCGTCAAATTATCATCTTTATACTGTTAACATGCTATTGTTACCTGTCCTTCTTTCCTGCAAATGTAAATTTCACTATTCAACAATTTAATAATAATATCACGAGCCTGATTGATTTATGTACAGGATATTAACTAAAACTTAATCTTCAGAAATGTACATTTCAGTTTCCTGGTGAAAAAATGTAACGTTGTCGATTGTTGATATGATTGATATTACCGTCATGCACCAACATCTTAACCCTGCGCAAATTGCAAAAAATCCAGGTATGTTAATCGACACTAAATTAAGATTCAGAACTCACGCGGATAAAATGATTGGAAGTGCACATGGAAAGCTAAAGGTGTTAGGGGGCAGTAGAAAATGCCTTGGGGAAAAGAGGCAAAGCATTCTGTGCAATAGTACTTTTTCTTTCACATTTCAATTACTGAGACATTGTGTGTTGGTTTTTATTTCACAAAACAATAATTTTCAAGCAACCTGTCTACCTCTACAATAAAACGACTTGTGCACAATTTAAGTTTAAGGTTTAAAAATTGGTTGACACCTCCCACGCACCATTATCCGTTTTCCAAACGTTCTTTTAAATCACCACATCTGCCGTTTATACAACGCTATGCCACAAGTATTTAAATTCTCTGCCTCTAGTTTCCTTCAAAATTAAATTGAAAAAATACTTTTGTGCTTCGAGCAGATGAAATGGAATGTGAGCTGTATTAGATTATACTGACAATCTAGATGACTACACAGTTTTTATTTTTTTTATTTTAAATTTAATAACAGTTTTATATGTACATGTTTTTATTATTTTATGTATGGGTGACGAATTATTAGTTAGAACTTAGTAAAGTTCAATGCCTTCATAACGTTTTGGTCAAGCTATAGAAATTATTGTGTATTACTAAATATTATTAATTTAATTGCACATGTGTTATGTGTTACATATTGTGCACCTTTCTTGGCCAACAAATGTTTTATTATCTTTTCAATCATATTATTATGAGCGTGTGTTTTAAATTTGACGATTTTTTTTACTCGAAAAAAGAAAGAATACTATTTAGTGACAAAAGTACGCATTTCCATTACATTCCACGATATTTAACAAAAATTAATATTACAAATATTTGTTAAAAAATTAAAGAATGATACATTCGTACGTATGTGTAATTTTTCCCCTTGCATAGTTCCTTTTCCAGGCGCTTTTTCTTTTTCAGTCATCCATTTAGTATTTCTTAAAATTTTGTTATTCGCAATAAAATATTTACATTAACCACTAAATTTTAGATGGTGCTTTAAAGTGCAAATAATTAATCTATCAATATACTATTGACTTTTGTCTAGGAATGTTTTATACATCTGAAAAATCAAATTCGTTGTAGAATATTAAAATAAGTATTAAAAAGATTAGTGGAAAAAGAAACTTAACCTTATTTTTTTTTCCTAGGGGTCATTTAGAAGACGTCTTTTGCGTGTTATACACAACAAATGCGTCAAATTTATAAGAAGCATAATTAAATGCTTTCCGTTCAACTGCTTTTCAGTTCGCTCTCTTGCCAATTTTCAATGTCATTCTTTTTTGCTTACACCCAGGTGTGCTCGCTAAAATTTGCAACCGAAATAATAAAGAGAAAAAAACCGGTTTACAATTACAACTCTTGGGAACCAGAAAGTAGTGATATGCCAATTGAAAAACACCCTTCTGGTATTGCATTTCTTCAGTAAATACAAATAACACTGTTGTACATACATTCCCTATAATTAAAATAGAACATTTTGGAATAACCTTTAAAGCCGAAATTTTCTCTTTCACTTCGTCAATCATTGTTGATGAAATCATTGAGATTATCGCATTTTATTTTCTCATTAATTTGCGACGCTGTTTTCGGCTTTGCTTTAGATTCTACAAATTCCAAAACCTTCAAAATTCCTGTATGCGATTGATATTTGGTACCAGAAAATATAATCATATTGGTTACAAATTAAAAGAACTTAATTGGTTAAATATGAGAATCAGGCAAAAATTTCACGCGTTATGTTTTTTCCACTATAATTGCTACTAGAATACCTCCTTACCGTCTATGAGCCATAGATTAAGGTGGTTGTACTGATGTCACTATCAAATTACCTTAAAAGGTTTCTTATGCCAGGCATACCATACAGCTCTTTTCAGGCGA
>RXPK01003266.1:0-75761 GCA_004143645.1 Protaetia brevitarsis
AAGAAAGTTTCCTTAAGAAATTAATATGTCAGGATACTTCTAATCCGTTAACGCTTAAGTGTGTTGTTTGACTAAAATTGACCCGAATATGATTGATAAATGATAAATGGCGTGGAGTTGGTTATTGTCATGTTTTTCATTTAATTTTTTTTAAAAGAGGCAATTGGTAGGCAACAGTTTCAACTATGTTCCTAATGATACTCACAATCAGCTATAATAGAGTTAGTGAATAAAGGGATGTTTGCAGTAAATATAAGCAAGCTTTATTGGTGTTCTTCTTAAAAGCTTTTGGTAAACAATTTGTTTATTTTATTCTATGATCAAAGTAAAAAATAAGCATATTTTGCCATTTCTGCTCTGGAAGATATTGTATTCTAATGAAATAAAAGGAATAAAACTTCAATGGTATACATAAGTTCTTCATAAGTGATTGACTTTTTGAGAAAATATAACTATGGTTTACGTTTTGACAATTTTTATTGTTTTCTTCAGAAATGTTCCAATTTTATTAATTTACTTTGTAATGATCTATAATTTTAATATTGATTCTGATATGCTTACTATTTAAACTATACTTACATGTATATTTAGTTTATGTCACAAACATTTTAAAATTTAAAACTTCTAAAACTACATTTAACTAACATCACAATTAAATGTTATTTTGTCGATTTTTTTTTACATTTTGAATGTGTATGGTAATAATACCCAGCCGTGAGTTTTTTTTTTACTTTTTTAAAAATATTGTTTGCTTTAGTAAAGTTATAATAACGACTAAAAGTGGTATCAATTTTAGATGATAAGGGGCATACATTTTGGACAGACTTTCAATCTCTGTTTTATCATTAATTGAGTTTGTATGTTTATTTATTTGAATCATTTTTAATATATTGTTATGGCGTTCCTATACCAAGGTTCAGGTTCAGAAACTAAAATTGTAAGTGAGTTCGCCCTATGGCGATACTTAACTGATTGTTTTGTTTTGATAATTATTATGTAGATTTGTCGGTTAAGAGATGTCGTAATATAAAAGAAGTTTGAATAAAATATTATTATCCGGGCAAAGTTTTGTATTACTTGGGTACAATATAACATTTTTTGGCGCCCAACGTGGGGCAAACTTACTAGTTAAATAGAAATGGATCAGACGAATATCGCGTTAAAGAAAATTTTCGCAATGTATATGCAGGATAAACGGCAAGAGACAGAAGGAATAGCTCAATTAATAACGGAGGTGAGACAAATGAAAGAAGAGATTAAATCAAGATTTGAACCTAAGGAAATCATATCCGATAGATTAAAAAGCAAAGATGAATTTGCAAAGGAAGACAACGAAACATTGGAGGAAGAACAATTCGAAAGAAAGCATAGATTTACAGAAGAAAATAAGGAAGCTCTTAGAGAAAATGGCGCTGACAGGGAACATAATGCAGAGGCAAATGTTAATAGCGAAAAAGGCGATCATTATTATGGAGAAGAATTGACATTGGAAAATGATTTATCAAATTTAAAACAGAATGGTATTGATCTGGACAGTGAAAATGGATTAAATAAGGTGGGAGTAGAAGAAGGTAATGCAGAAAACTTTAAACAGAATGAGGACGACGATAATGAACAAATTCATAATGACTAATTGGAACGTAACAAACTAATGGTTAGAGTTAGAAAATCAGTACTTCAAATATTAATACAAAAAGTAGAATAGGATGTTATGAATTGGAAAAAAAAACTAAACTAACTTTTTTTAAAAAAGTTAGATAATTTATAATTTAAAGTTAATTATGTTAATATGTGTTCATTTACGAATTCGGGAAGAAAAATTAAAATTTCAAGATTTTATTGACAAAATTTATTAAATTTTTATTTTGGGGGATAAATTTTATGGCGTTTCTATACCAAGGTTTTAGAAACTAAAATTATAAGTGGTCTTTTTGACGTTTTTATCTGTCATAATTAATGTTAACAATTTGTATCATAATTTTTCGTATCTAGTAAGTGAACTCGCCCTATGGAGATAATTTGTTGATTGTTTTGTTTTGATAATTACTATGTAGATTTGTCAGTTAAGGGATGTCATAATGTAAAGGAAGTTTGAATAAAATATTGATTATCCGGGCAACGTTTTGTATTACTTGGATACAATATAGCAATATGTCTCTTTAATACAGTAATATGGTTCTAATATTTGTGACCTTTTATTCTATTATGAAGTTGTAATGTTTGTCCTATGTATATTCCATTACAATTGTTGCATGGGATTTTGTATACTACATGACTAATGGTGTTGTAAAAGGATACTGTTTTTTAATTTTGAAAATACAAATTTTAAATTATTGTGGTTTTTATGTGCAAGTTTTATATTGTATGGGTTTAGTATTTTGTTAAGTTTTTCTGATAATTGTGGAATATATGGGATACTAACATATTTAATAGTATTTCGATTTGTGTTTGTTGTTTTAATCTTGTTGGCGGTGTATTTTATTTTTAATTGTTTTTCGGATTTACGGTAAAGGGTAATTAGCTCTTTGTAAATTATTTTGTACTGTATCTGAAATATCTTTTCTCTATTGTGAACTGGTTAATACAATGGCTCTATTGATTAAAGCTGACATTACATTTTGTTACAAACAGAAAGGTTGAGCAGAATGAAAATTTAAATACCGACCAGAAAATGTTGGTTTATGATACAATTTTGTCAAATTTATTTTTTTTCTGGAATCAAAGTGAGATCTAACAATAATAATTTAAGCTGTAATCTTTTTGCAATTCAAGCGTAAAGTATAGTTTGGGATGAAAGTCGTTGAAATATAGGTGAATTGTGAAATTTTATCTTATGGAATACAAGCCAAACAATCGTCAACGTATGTCTTGAAAAAAGCAGGTTTAAAATCAAGATAGGAATAACCTGTTTCTCGAGATCTTCTAGAACTAGTTGGGCTATTGTGCTAGATTTGAGGGAGCCCATTGCGTAGCCATATATTTGTTTATACAAATTATTTTGAAATGAGAGATAGGTCCTTGACAACATGTGTTTAAGTGCTTTTAAAAATTCATTTAATGGGTAATTTGGTATGTGGTTGAAGTTTTTTTTTCCAATTTTTTTTTTATAATATTTGAAGCATAATCAAATGTAGATAAGAATTAAAATAATACGTCTATTTTTAGGCTGACATGGGTGCAGAATACCTTTGGAGGGAGATAACAGCACGCAGCACTCGTGAGGTCTAGAATAGGACATCGAAAGGGGGTCTTCGTACTTCAAATTAGGAAGAATGGGTTAGAAACGGGAACATTTCTCGGGAATATCGTCGTTGGAAAAAAAATTACCCAATAGTTATTTAGGTAAAATATGGGTAAAATTAATATATTTAACTTTGTTTTAATATGACCATCATTTTAAGTTCGGATAAAACCGAATTTAACCCAAAAAACCTTTAAAATTTCTAAAAATTGCTTGAGACACGACCGCCTCTAAGGAAAGTTGGCTAGTGAATGATTCGAATTACGCATTTTCTAACAGACATATACTGGGATTGTCTCCGCAAGAGTGTAACTGCCTCGAAAAATCCCTTAATTACACCAATACGAGAGGAGTATTGGATATTTAACATATGAGAATGTGTTCAAATGGAACTGTGAAATTGCAAACTTCTCCTAGACCCCTCACCAAAAACTGCACTATACTGGACGTACGTTTCGATAGCAAAGCTATCATCATCTGAATCATGATGATAGCTGAACACTGAACTGTTCAGCTATCATCATCATCATCACACTCAACTGTTCAGTGTTCTGCTGATGATGATAGCTTTGCTATAGAAACATACGTCCAGTTTATTGCAGTGTGAGGAGTCTAGGAGAAGTTTGCAGCATTACCAGTACCACAGTTTGGAGTATTTTTGGAACTGTGAAATGTTTAAACTAAATTAAAATAAATAAAAATTGCAAAATTATGGAATCACCTTAAATTTATTATAAAGCAAAGGTAGGTGCGTGTACATTATAAAAAAATACTTTTCAAAAAAGTCAAATACATACTACTACATTTAATTAACAATTTAAAAATATTAACTATACAATGAATAGCAACTCTGCATACACGTCAATTTTAGACAAAATCGGATCCCAGCAATTTTTCCTATCATCTAGTGTTGACATATCAATATAATTGGATTAAAGATACATCTGAAAGTCTTATTAAACTAAATTTGATCAAAAAAGAAATATACTGTAAAAAATGTATTCTTTCGAACTGAAAGCGATCCAAACTTTGATCTGTCAAAATTTGCTAAAAAGAGTTAATATTCACATTCTAATATTTAATTTCGATCTGTAGGTGTCTTTTTACTGGTCATATTTACTTCTTGAAGGGAAAATTGTGAAAGAAAATGCCATTGCAGGACTTGCCAAATACAAAGGTCTTCTACACCATCTGGATTGTTTGGCTGTTTATTGTGACATTTCATATCCGTTTTGTTACATCCTTTTTAAATGAAATAGATAGAATTAGTTTAGACTATGACACTATATATATTCCGCCTTTTAAAAATACCGTTTATACCGTTCGAAACTCTATGGAAAGGTAACTTAATAAACTTGTTGTCGTGGATTACTTAACTTAAGGTCGTGGGGTTTCTCACACGTGTGCCGTTTAAGAGTCCTTTTTTTTTAAAACAAAAAGGATTGCGTTATTTCTTAGATGAAAAGAACATTTTACCGAATGAGCGAAATAATCTTAAATCGATCTAGTTTTCAATAAAAGTACAAACAACAAAATATTGGAAATCATTTTGATTGTCAGTACAATGTCTCTAGATGTATCGGCAACATTAAAATGCTACGTGATCATAGAAATATTAAGTAAGAAAAAAGTAGGTAGGTACTAGTCTAAATTTATCTAACATTAACTTATACATACCTATCAATCAGGAGCAAAAAAAAATAATATAGAACTAACATAAATACCGTTATTATTAAGGAACACGACGGCAAAATTTAAAATAATGACATTTGAATTTTGAAATGTTTAATAATGATCTGCAGGCACGTCGGCAATTTAAATGCGAAGAGCGCAGTGGCAAATAACGAAAGCGTATAAGGTTAATCTCGCCTTCAAATGAGAAAACATTCATATACCCAAACGGTTAAGGCTCTATGAGACTGATATTTAGGGGTGAAAATCCGATACAATGCCAGTTGGTGTTTACATGGTGCGTCGTGACTCGATGTGTCTAACTAATTAGGTAAACGCTAACTTCCCACCTTTCAAAGTAACGCTTTGAACAGTGCGCTTAATCTTATACACATACATTCGCTATTAATTTTGTATCCGTAAATATCGCGGAGAATAAATTAAAATCGCGGTAAATTTTTAAACATAAGTGCTGTGGCAGTAGAACTTTTTGTAGCTTAATTTTGAACATACGATGGAGAAATTGAAAGAAAAATTGTTAATAATTGACACTATTTTGTCTCTTTTATTTCAAGTAATTGAATATAACAAAGCACCATTGGGATAAGCAATATTAATATTGTTTTATTTATTGGAATACGTCATAAATCGTAAATGAGAATGGAATTTACTAAACATTTATTAAATTAAATTAAGAGTTCGCATTAAATAACAATAAATTATAAAAAATATCTTATAAGTTAATCCACAATTTAACAAAATACTTATAGTAACTTGTTTATAGTTAATAGTAACGTATTTTTGTTGTGATGTTGAAAAAATGTTTTTTCGTTGGACCTCTTAAATTATTGTAACAATCCAATTAATGTAATAATATCATATTATAGGAATAACAAGCGTATTATTATAACAAAAATACTCAGAACTATGGCACTAATGGCACACTTTAAAACATCTTACTACAAATTGTACTGCAATGGACAAACGTTTCGACAGCAAAGCTATCATCATCAGCAGTTCAATGTAATGAATTTTTTGGTAAAAAGTTTTAAAGTGTGTATTACTGTAAATTATAGACATACCATAAATGAATTGATCGTTCGCTCAATGTATTATTTTTCGTCTCAATTTTGGATAGTTAGTTGCTATCCCTGGAATATACATTCAACCCAACCTACCTTATTTATGGAATATGCGATTTTGTCATCCCTCAAAAACATTCCACCAAATATTATTCATAAATATAAAAAGTATATATGAAAGTAAAAAGTGAAAAGAAATTTTATTCTGTAGGTAATTTATAGAAAAAAATTACTCCGAGCTTTTGGTATTGTGATTTTGTTTTCCTTCATCGCATCGTATACATGTTTTCAATATTTTGCAGTGAATCTTACAAACAAAATTGTGGCACTGGCAACATTTTATTGTAGCTGAGGCATTTCTGGATCTACCTTCGCACATCACACAATTTCCTCCAGCCCTCTTCGATAAAGAATCAAATTGTGTTCTGCTGTCTGGGTGTATATTTTCTGCTTGAAAGTCTGTGTGAAACGGAAGTAGAAGCAAAAAGGTTCGCATTTCTGCCATATTCATTTCCAAGAAAGCTTTCATACCAATAGGTAGATTTGGAGTTCCAGACCTAGTCACCATATGCTCTTTCATCAGCTTTGATTCCAATTGTTTGAAGTGTAACCTACGAAGCTTTGGTGCGTCCATCGATCTGATTGCTGAATAAATTATTTATGAGTTGATGCCAGTAGTATTTAGTAATGAGTAAAATATTACTAGGGGCCATCTTCTTGTAATCCTAGAAACACTGTATGTAGCACATAATTTATCTACAATATCTACTCCTCCTTTTGTCCTATTATAATCCATAATAAACTCTGGTTTATTTGTGGTAGGGTCTATTACACCCGGAGTCGTGCATTGTGGAAAGGAATATAACAGATTTATTTCTCTTAGGTGTGAACGACACCAGGGTTTTATCTTGCTGAAAACCAAAAATAGATGTACCGGGAGGCCTACTCTTATTAGGTAAAAAAGGTGCAGGAATTTCAGCCTTATGTTTTCTCAAGGGGCCGAGAAGTGTGAGTTTTTTTTGTAGTAAAGAATCGGCAAGCTTTATTGAAGTGTACCAATTATCGGTGGTTATATTTCTATTGCTACCCTGGATAGGTAGTATAAGTCGGTCACAATATCATTAGAAGAGTTTCATAGGGTCCTGGAGATTCTTTTCCAACGTAAATTTCGATGTTGCTCGCGTAAAATGTTTGGAGTCACACATTGAAAACATTTTGATCCCCTACTTGGCTTGTTTAGATGGTATATATTGGAACACCGACTGCGGAAGGAGTGCAACTTCTCATCGATTGTTACAAACTCTCCCAAGTTGTAGTTGTTTTTTTTATTATTATTTTCAACGAATCTATCAAAAATATTTCTAATTGCCGCTAATTTATCAGTTTTTCTTCTCTCGGACCTTGATCAAATCGAATGCATCTCAACAAAAATAAATATCTTTTATAACTCATAGCTGGCCGAAGAAGTTGCATTCCTGTTCCATCTGATGCCCACAACTCTTTTACATTGGTTATATTTCCTTTTTTTACACCGAATATGCTGAAATAGCATACCAAAGAGTGCAAAAATTTCAGTTCGTGAAGTGTCAAGGCAATCACGGGGACGTGAATATGTGCCTCTTACTGTTCTAATATGAACATTGGTATGCTTTACTATTTCATCAATCATAGTTAGGTCTATGAATTTGAAAAAACTATCGAGAGGGCTTGTCACGTGTCTAGCAATTCTAGATGGTGCGGGAAGAATTCTAGCAATGTTTTTCTTGCTAGTTTTAGATGTAGTGCAGTATCTTCTACTATCTAATCATCTTCATCTTCGTCAGTATAACCAGATAGATCAGCATCGTCAGCTTTTTGTTCGCTTCCACTGTCGTGTTCGTGAGCCTCAATATTTTCTTCACTCATATCACCGTTACTTTCTAGAAAATCTTCCATAGGCTCTGCAAATGGCAGCAGCCCATTAGGATTAGTTTTCTTTTCATCATTTTCACACTCCTTGAAGAATTTTGGGAATGTCATCAATAGTTATTCTCATGCGGCCTATGGTAATAATTGTAAAGAATACGAATTTCTTTATTATTTAGGTATACGAAAATGGAATGGTGTTATTACAATACCCACATTGTGTCATAGGAATAGTATAAAAAGTGGGTTAAAATTGTAACAAGAACGATCGCATATTATACAAAATACAACAACCGATTAGTGGAATTAGAAAATGCAAATAACCGAAAAAATAAGAATTAAGAAACTAAACCTCCCCGCTAGTTCTCCCTAGGAATAGTGGGAAAAAGATTAGGAAAAGGTACCTAGCTCTACAATCGCGCAAGTAACCAATAAAAATAAAAAAATTAGCTCTATTGTACAAAGTACAACAATGGCGAGCTCGATGGTTAATAATATAATAGAGTGAAAACTTGAATAAAAATTGTGTAAAAAATATATTTACCGCAGAAAAAACTTTAATATTTTTGTTCCTCAAACTGTTATATTTGTTGTAAAACATATTACGGAAATAACACTTGGTATTTAAAAAAAAACGTGCGGAAAAACAAAATATTAAAGGGAAAATAACTCCTAGTGTATTGAAAACGCAGTAACACTAGTTCGATTTTATTGGCTAGAAATGTTTATAGACAGAGAAGAAGCGGTACCATTCAAATAAACCTTGAAAATTTCAGATGGTAACCACATCTACATAGTACAAAAATTGTCCATAAGAGTAAACCATCAATTAATCTACGCTAAAGCTTTTCAGTTGCATTAGCGTTACTATTTTGCGTATGATAAGCGTAACATTAGTTTTTGCAGTGTTCCTTTAGTAGGAACAGTGTAGTAGAGGATAAAGGTATGCATGCGTCGGCCATGTTGTGTCAGGTGCCGGACACTGATTGATGAAAGCCTAGTGACGTGCTCGATATCCAGCGATGGAAGCGAGGTCTCTCGTACCAGGCGCTGTTCTGCAGAAAGCCTTTTCGGTCCAACTAGTCGGCGAAGACCTCCGAGCAACATTAAGTTTATTACACAAACGTGACACGACATTCTGGTGTTTGCACTGCGTATTTGTTCTTCGAAGCAATTTTTTGTCATATACTTTCGATGATAGGAAAATCATAATTTGATTAATAATTACTTCATACGGAAAAAATAAAATACCTACGTTTAGAGGTGTTCTAAGGTGTAAGGTATATTACTTATTGTTAGAAATAAAACCCGCCTGATGACTTTCCTTATCTAAGCAACTCATTTAGCAGTATGGCAATACTTAACAATAAAATTCAGGTTTTATTTACATGTTGACAAATAAAATTTGGCATGTTAGGTTTATATTATTGATAATTACTATTTAGAGAGGTAGAGGTAAGAAAAGCCAGGAATTATAAGACATAACCTCGAAGGTTGTAATTTAAGATTCAAAAGATCAAACTTGTAAAATTCATAGATTGTGAAAATAAAAATACAATACACACTGACTAAACAAAACAATTTAAAATGTAAGATACTTAGTTATTATTTAATAATAATTGTTTATGAGGTCGTTGCAAGGTGAAGCAATTACACTTTTTCTCAAAAGCGGTCAAATGTTTGAAGTAATGTCATTATCCTTGATGAAGTGTGGATTAATGTTCCTATTTTTATCCGAGCATGAGAAATAAATGCCTACACATTACGGAGCCCTTTAATATCCGTCCTAAAGTTGATCGAGTTAATATAATACAACCCTAAGAACAGTTTTTTAACCCAATTCTGTCGCTGATATTTTAAACTATTCAAAATTTATAATGGTTATCCTGGCTATATTCCGCTAAGCTGTTTTATTACTTCAATGAATACAGCCTAAATTGTGTTGTTATAGTGTATTCTTTAGATTGAGAGAAGAACATGCATTCCATCATCCAAAATTACTTTGTTGGATAAATATTACTGTAATAACAACATTTTTTATAAAAATAAAGTTAAACACAATATAAGGTTACAATGACTGAAAAACATGTTGACAATATTTTGTTAGTTCAACAGTTTACCATTCGTTAGCGGAACCAGCAACAAAATATTTTGTTTTAATGAATTAAAAATATTATGTTATTTTAACTAAATCATTATTGTTAGAAGATTACTTTACAGTAATAAAATTTGTTTTATTAACGTATCTGTAATGTTTGTTGAGTTAACTAAAATTTTAGTTAATCTCACAAGAAAAACGTATAATAAAGGCAACCATGCTGTTTATTAATTTAACAAAGCCAATGGGTTCACGTGAATAACAGTTCCGTTTCATATAGTAGTAAATATGTTAACTATGTATATGTATTTCAGAAATCATCGTGAAGGCAGCGTTTCTCCTATTTCACACCGGTAATGGCGCATGTTGGTCATAAAGGACAACAGTCAGGGTCTCAGGGTTATGAAATATTAATTTAGTGTATTTACCAACTAAACATGGAATAAGAGCCGAATATTACAACAGTGACTAAAGCATGCAATCGCATGATGTCAAGTGATGTCAATAAAACTGCTATTCCTTGGAATTATAGGTTATAAATATATGTATTTACCTATTTATGTAAATATATAAAAGTAGGTATTTTACACTTATTTTACACTATATCATCAACATGAGGTAATAAATGTACAATACCATGACACCTGAACGAACATTCCACTTGCAAGGCGAATTCAAAAATACCCGTATGGTTTCCTGTAACAATGTAATATAATTAACTGAAAAGCAATTCTGTTCTGCTTCAACATAATTTTGTTGTTTTAACGCAACAAAAATTGTTATTTTGATATAACTAATAACATTTATTCATTTTAACTTAAACAGCTTTTGTTTTTTTTATTTTAATGAATCGTTTTGGTACATTGAACATGAAATAATCGTTTACTTTATCCAGAACACTTATTGTCCTAACACTATTGAACGTTTAAAATAAAATTACATTGATTGTTAAAACAATACTAGAAATATTATCAAATCTATATGATAATTTTAACATTTACACTTTATTACAAACATTTTTATTTGACTGCTTTTAATCAATATTTCTTTTGTTGGATCCCTATTTTTTTTTTTGTTAATTTAAGAATCTATTTCTCTCAGTGCATGTATTGTGAAGATGGTCCAAATATAGTCACCGTAAAGTAATGCAAGTGGCATTAGGTCAACAGACACAACACTGAAACGCGCATTCAGTCGTACACAGTGACTGAAAAACGGTTTCCGTCATTTTTAAATGTGACGAAATAGACGACAGGTGCTCTCTATTTACCGTGTGGCTCACCTCATTTCAGTTTTGTGCGTTAAGCTACGGGATATTTACTACGGGCGGTGAAATCTACCAACTACATGAGTTCAGCAAGAAGTTCATAGCTTAATACACAAAACTGAAGTAAGATGAGCCAACAGGTAAATAGGAAGCACCTGACATTTCTATACTGTGCATTGTCAAAAGTAATAAATGTAATTTTTTGACATATTAAGATTTTTAATTGGAAACATCGTACATACCTTGTTGGATTTAATGTTGAAATTTAAAGCTCTGCGGTAAAAGGCAGAAGCTCTGCACACAGAGAAGTAATTTCTAAAAGCAAGTGAGAATTTCTTAACGGAAGTACCTCTCGTTCTTATATATAAGCAAATAAATAATTTCTTGGGCGAAGAAAATTAGTTTCTCAATATCCCAAGAATTTAATTTCTCGGGCGAAGAAATTTTATGTCCTTAAGGATTGGGAAGTCAGTTATGTGCTTGTTTTAAGATAGACAACATTTGTGACAAATAAATTTTGCTTTGAAATTAGTGGAATTTTAAGGAAATAATTTATTGTATTTAAGTACATCTATTTACTTGAATCTAATAAATTCTCTAAAATTAAGAAAATACTATCTTACATTTGGTAATTTTTTTGAAGGACATAGATGTATTTGGCAATAGAAAACGTTTTTCTGTGTGTGATAAGTTTTGGTTTCATATATCATTTTAAGCGAAAGTTTTCTTAATTATTTTCAAACTGTAATTTTGACACATACCCCGTTTAACAGATCCACCTTTGACGTTATTCTGTGATATTGTTGAATGATAGGACTAATCATTTTAAATAAATATTTACATAAAATCTATGGGCGGTTTTATTTTCTCTTATTTTAAAAAAAATATTTAACCTTTGTTTAACTAAATAATCAGATTTAATTAATGTCTTAATGAACATTTTAAATAATGATTTATTATTTTCTTAATTTAAATTATTTTTAACAAATAAGTGATAAGTGATAAAAAACTAAACGTGACAACATAGCAAATATCGATGACTTTTCTATATGTCTATTAGTCCGTTGTCAATTATTTATGCAAAATGACAGACAGATATGACCGATATTGACAGATTTGGGATTTAATTAACGTTTTCGTTTTGTGTGTTTGTATCGAATTTTAGTTACATTTGAACTTGAAATTTACATTAATTATGCAGTAAGCAATAATTAACACTTAAATATTAATACTAGAATCTAAAAATTCGAAGCCTAGTGTTAATAGAAGAAAAAGAGAACTGTGGTCACAGATTGTCAATCAATTAATTATTATGAATTAACTCAATTTCATCCAACATACCTTGAATATCCCCCATATTAACTGTTAGTAATTTATTATTTAGCCAATTGTCAAATTAAATAATATTTTAAAGAATGCTTTCTGTCGCTTAAAATATTATTTTTATTAGATTTTAATAACATTCTCTAACTCGTTAGACAAGGCAAAATAATAATAAAAATTTAATAAAATTCGTTAAAATGTTAAACAGTCTTTAAGGTTTAATAAAGGGAAAATAATACGGCTCTATGTATTTAAAATAATAAATTAAACTTTAACCCGTTAAAAAAAAACGGGTATTTAAGAACAGCAGGAGCTTGTAATTATTGTGGCAAAAATTGATTGTTTTGACATTATGGAGTGGTAACATACTCTATATTATCTATATTGAGAAAAATACTGGTCGTAATATCAATATCAACATTTATTGAGTGAGTTTTCATCGACAGAACGAACTGTGTCATTTTTATTAATATAATAATAAATTAATTAACTATTATTACTTTTGATTAAGTAATAACAAGATTGGTTAGTGAAATAAATTCGTTTTCATTATTTAACAAATCATTTTACATTAGTCCATGGATAATATATGTCATGGTAACTATATTTTCATACGTTAAATAATTAATTTTATTGATAATATGAATATCAAATGAATATGCATTGTTATTTTTACGTACAATTTTCATAAAATTATTCACCATATAATCGCAATAAATTATTAAATGATATATTCTCCGTTATTTTAATGAATTGCAATTTATTGCAAGAACGAACAGATAACTTCATGAAAGGTGTATGGCAAACACGAATTGCATTACCGACTCACGCCGACCGCGGTCGCTGACTGAATGATAGTTTGGCGTGTGCCCCCTAGAGGGCGTACATCTATACTCGTGATCTCTTAATGGGAGATCGGGGATAATGCTTGAAACACGACATACAAGATTACTCATAAGAGTGAGTTTGCGTTCATAGAAATGCTGACGATGCTTTCTGCTTGTATGGTGATTTCCTCCACAATGAACCTTGAGCTACTGCCATGGTGGCATTTTTATGATTAATTAATTGTTTATACATTTTCTTTTGAATCAATCTTGTTACATTTAATATGATAAAATAATAAACTATAATAAAGCTACAAACGCTTACTCAACAGTGAATTGACTGAATGAAATGCAATTGTTGCACAAATTAATTAAATTTTTAATTACAAGTTTACTCTATAACAATAATAAAAAATTTGTGAAGATTATGAATAATATACATTAAGCTACCATTTGCGATTAGCATATCAGCAAGCAATCATTGTATTGATGCCTTTCTTCGTTCTTCTACTGGAGTTTGTACAACTCGGGGTTATTTAGTAAACCGAATAAAGTTGTTAAAACAAAACTGATGTTCGTTATATTTCATTGAGCCGATCAAGCTATCATTTTATTTTCAATGATATTGGTTTCATTAATACAATGAACGAGCGATTTCTTCGTCATTTAATAAAATTTTTTTCATTGATTTGATGAACTTGTTCTGTGGACTAATTTTAATGCATTATTTCATGTGAACAATTTTCTTTTTTATTATCAGGACCCATTATTAGTTCAGCGGTGAGCAATTCTAGATGTGAGTCTGTCAATTGACGTGAACTTGCTACAATGTTGAACGCTGGAGTTCCCAGTATTCCCATTTTGGGGGATTTGAGAAAAGCAGTGAGAACAAGCACAATTAATGCACAATTATTTTTTTTAGTAGTAGTAGTAGTAAGTTATACAACATTTGCCTGAGAAGACTTTTTGGGTATCCATTATTAAAAATATTGAAGATGTTCGTTATTGGATTTATATCAAAAAAATATCTGAAACTTGCATGACCCTATTCTTCATGATTCTTACAATATTGATCTTCTTTAGAAAGAATTATTACAGTTTCAATTATCACCTCAAATGCCACATCTGTAATTTGACATGTGCCTTTAAATAAAGGCATCATGCTAGACTACAACATGTATGCACTAACCTACAAAGTGATATTATTATTTAGTAGCTTTTTAAAGAACTGTTTTAATTAATGAAGACACAAAAATAAATAGAAACGAAAATAATCACAACACATTCATGTCAGAGGTCACGTGCGATTTCATTTCTAAGTATAGATAAGATACGTACATTATAACCATATACTTACATAATTTCTTCTCACATCTACGAAATTTTCATTAGTCTAAATTACGAAGAGATGGAAATATGTAGGTTGTCAGGTCTTGGCGTAATCTTCTAACGCACGATATATGACGGGTATTAATCGCCTTCAAAGAATCAAAAAAATAATTTTCTTTCCCAGACCGAAAATCAACGAAAAATGTTAATCCTTCCCCGACACAAAGTATACCCAAAGGAGCTGATGCGGCAAAAAGAAAGTTTTGTCATGTGCGTGTCTACGTTCTGACGTTCGACGTCCGCAGAAGAGGCTGAGGAGAGAGCGAATGTGATTGATGACGGGATTATTGAATTACGCGCCTCTGAGCGGAAGTAGCCGCCTTTTGTCTTGGGAGTGTCGACCAACCAGCTTCTCATTCGTTGCGGCTCCCGCCTTCGCAACGGGAAGAAGATGGAACAAGAACGTAGAGCGACTTCTTGTGCGAAAAGAATTAACCACGTTCATGCACTCTATGTATACCTACACTTGTAGGAGAATGCAAGTTACTGATGTGTAATCTAATAAGTAACGCGTTTACATTTTTTGTACTAATGCCGCTAAAAGTGAATGGAACTAATTAAAACAAAACGTCAAGCTTATAATAAAGTAATTTGAAATTTTATTATCTTGACAGTACAATGATGGATGTGGTTTTTTTGATTTATTAACAGAATCAACAATGCATCGTATTTTCTAATATAAAGCGTTGAATAAAAAGCAAATAAAATCAAAATCATTGTCGCCTCGAGCATGAAAATATATTATTACTAATTGATACGCTCTGATGTGGTACTTGCTATTCTCTGGTAGATTTAAAGAAATCATAATTTGCATATAAAAGCGGATAAATGCTTTCCGGTTTTTACAATATTTGGATGTTGAGTGTATTTATTTAGAGTAGGAGTACTTACTTAAGTACGTATTTTCGTAATTCCTTTACTTTTTCTTTATTCTCTCAAATGAATGCCTTCATTGTATAAATTAAATCTACCGAAAATAGGCTCCCTATTTTCGGGACTGGTTGTTCGCTCGAAAAATTTGGGACTTATACAAGGCGTCCCGCAGTCAAATAGCCAAACTAAGAAATGAATTACCCGACATAATTCTGAACAAAATCCGGGCACTACTGCTACCTCAGAAAATATGGGAGATTCAATGTCGCTTAAATAGGGAAAAAGTTGTTTTAGATACTAATAAAATGCATTAAGAAGGAAAAGCAAATTCCAAACGGAAAAGCCGATGTTTTAGACATCCTTGAATTTTGAAAATAGGAAAAATGTACTGAGATTTTTTGTTTCAAACTAACGGTGGGTTTCTATGCATATCTGTAGCGCCTGTATTTGCGGATCTATAACTATCTAAAACACATGTTTACAAAGTTGCACATATCCTTATAGATCCTACAGATGTGCATAAAATCCTACCATAACTTGGTTATGAGTTTCTGTAATTAGATTTACAATACACGATTCAGTTCTGAAAACCATGGTGAACCTTACTTTTTTAAACACGACCCTGTATATCCTTTTATGTTTCTGCTAAATTTTTCTACACTAAGTAGGGGGGAAATAATGATTTTTTATTTTTTATTTCTTTTTTTTTGTCATGCTAATTACACAGTAATTAAATTAGAATTTTTACTGTTCCTATGCATTCTTTGCCCAAAATCAAGTAATCCCTTAAATGTCTACGCAATTGTTGAAAAATAACCTGGCACTTTTGAATTATAAAGATGCCTTTGGTACTTTTATGGAACTGGAAATAACTGTTTGATTACCAGACAAGGAGGCTCTTTCGGTAGGGTTCAGCAAAGACACAACGGCTCCAAGCTGAAGCTGCTGGAATCCACCATTCTGTCCGAAAAATAGAAATATGTACCGAGCCAGATAAAAGTGTCGCTATTTTCTCTGACAATCAGTCCACACTTAAAGCGATTAATTCCGTAAGTGTTGACTCTACGCTGATTTGTGACTGCGTAAGCGCCCTAAATGGGGTGGGCAACCAAAGGAAATTAACTTTGACCTGGGTTCCTAGCCACTCGGGCGTCAGAGAAAATGAGGCAACGGACGAGTTGATGAGGTGAGGTTTGTCAAGGTCATTCCTTAGAACTAGGCCCTTCTTTCGACACTACCAAATCGCAAATTAAAAAATTCATCAATGAATGGATACATATCAGTCCAGACAGTTGGTGCGCAAAAATCACCGGACAAAGAGAGGCAAAAGAGTTCCTAAAGGAGCAGAGGCCTGAATTCACAAGAGATCTACTGAATAAAGACAGGAAGACTGTCAAAATGATAGTAGGCCCACTTGGTTCTACCAAGAGGAGCGAGAAACACCAGTTCATTTGCTGTGCCAATGTGAAGGTCTGGCGAGGACAAGGTTTCTAGTAATGGGCATGGAGAACTCCACAGCTAGCAGCTACACAAAGAATTGCTCTTAAAAATGATAAGCCTAATTAAGAGGATAAAATTAGAGAGCGTTATCTAGGAAAAAGGGGATGACAATAGATCTGAAAAGGTCGCGGTGAAACAGGTTCATAGGCCACCCCAATCCTAAGCTAATCTAATCTACTAGCAAGGATTAAAATTAAAGAAGATGGAGATTTATAAAAAAAAATCAATTGAATTTTGAGCAACTTTTTCACATAAGTTTTTTGGATATCGTGTCAGCTATAGCCTTACTCTTTGTTGACTTTTCTAAATATGTCGCGGTCCAATCCCGAAAGAAAAACCTTTTAAGAATACATAGCAGGTTATATGTACTAAGAAAGGTTGCCTTTCCGTCAAATTAGCAAAATAATTTCATTGTTGAAATTCCCAAAGAATGGAAAAATTATAATGAAATTACTTAATAGAATTAAATTTTACATACAAAAGATATTTTTAGAAAGGCTAGGTCATTTATGTATCTATTTCCTTAAATTTACTCTGCGAATATGAGGTAACAAATTTATCTTCCATTTTTAGCTTGACGCTTTTATGGTGCTAAATATTAATGTCGGAACTGTACCATATACGAACGCTTTTTAAGAAGTGTGACAACTAGCCCCTATCCTCAAAATAAATCATTTGCGAATAACCATTCCTTGAGGTATCTTGTTCAATTTTTTTGTTGATGTTTGCGCCTGCAGTCAACTGAATAATTGATACTAGAACACCTTCGTAATGTAAACAAGCGATATATCTTGTAATATGGCAAGATGTATATAACACAGGCACCATTTAAAAACCCACACAGATTATTAATATATTATATTAATCTAAAAAGTTTACAAATAATTACCTTTAATGTTTAATTTATTGAAGAAACCTCAACTAATTTACGCTTAGATAGTACTGTGGGAAAAAATATTATTATAAGTAATTAATAGTGTTTTCAATAATATAAAAGCCTAGTTATCGAGGTAGTGAATGTATTTTGAGCCCATTTCCTGCAACATAACAGGTGCGCTTCGACGGGAGAGTTATTTAAAAGCCGAGCTTCATGTTGATTATTTGACTGTCCGCCGATTCTCAATATTTTTTTTCCGTTTCCGTATTTTGTTTAACGGTAGAACTAACCGGACAGATTCCTTCAGTAACGGTAACTACATACAATTATATGTACTACAACTTTGCTGCAGCAGTTTACAGTTTTCATATTACTCACAACTAAATAAGTTATTGATCTAAATTAATGTAAAGAAGAAATAAAACCAGTTTCATTCATATGCTTACTTAAATGTGATTCAAGATAATACGTTTCGGCTATAAGAAAGCAATCTTGAGGTCTTAAAAACGTCAGTGCAAATATAAGATGAAAATGAGTCGTACAATAAGTAGAATGTATGAATTTAAACATATATTAAAATTAAAATGTATACAACATAACTATTAATCAAATAATATAATTTTAAATTTATGCATTCTATCAGGTATATGACTAAAATTTATCTTGTATTTGCACCGAAGTTGTTAAGGCCTGAAGATAGCTTTACTAGGGCTTAAATATGCAATCTTAAAAGATATTCAAATATACATAGGAAATAATTCTATGCTATAATTTGTTCTTTAAAACTCATATTTTTGAGATATTGTCAAGACTTTGTATTTTTTTATATGGAACACCCTATGTATTTTTACACTATTAAAAAGTGTATAACATTACCCTTTAGTATGATATAACACACTTGATATATTATTTAAGCAGTTCTTAAAATATGTGATTGTGTGGTAAATAAGCAAATAAAAGTTTTCAACAAGGCAAAAAAAAAGTGTTTTCATATGAAATGTTACAAATAAGAATTCCAACAAACTAAATTAAAGAAACCATTAACAGTATTACTGACACTATAGATATAATTAAGAAGGTTTGTTCTGTGAAAATTCATACCTAATGTATTAAATAGCGTATAGTGTCCCAGGGGATCGGTGTATGTAAATTGAAATTAAATTAAATTAAAAGCGAAATTAGTGTTCCAATTCTCTTTTATTTAATATCCTATTGCGACATGTTTCGGTAATTAACCATCATCGGGCAACTATAAGATGAAAAAGGTTTTTTTATTAACACATAAATTGATTTGACAATTAATTCTTTATAAAATCTCATAATTTTTGACAACTGAAGGCATTTTTTATATATAAATTGAAATTCAAAAACTTAAAATTTTTAGGTATTACTTTTAGATTTAACAGGATAAATATAAATTATTTTTTTATGAATAATACTTACTAAAACGTCAACATTTGTTTCTTCTAAAATGATGCATCAAAATTTAGAATACATTGAGAGAAAAAATTCCTTGAAAAACAGTTTTCGCACACATACGTTTAAAACAGCACAAAATAATTGTTGCTTATAATATACGCAAAATTTGTTCTTCAGTGCGTCCTTGACTCCTTTTCCGGCCGTTTTATCATTGTAATTAGTTAAACTGTTTTTCAAGAAGTTTTTTCTCTCAATGTATCTAAATTTTGACGCATCATTTTAGAAAAAACGAATATTGATATTTTAGTAAGTATTATTCATAAAAAAATTATTTATATTTACAATGTCAAATCTAAGAGTAATATCTAAAAATCATAAGATTTTGAATTTCAATTTATATGTTTAAAACAGCCTTCAATTGTCAAAAATTATGAGATTTTATAAAAAAAACTTAATTGTCAAATCAATTTATAAGTGTTGTTGAGTGTGACAAAAAAACCTTTTTCATCTTATAGTTGCCCTATGATGGTTAATTACCAAAACATGTCGCAAAAGGATATTAAATAAAAAAGGATTGGAAAACGCCTCTCTTTCTTGCGTCCAGAACCTTGCATTTACATAGAATGTGGTAAGCGTTCTCTATCATCCCATTACACAGTCTTCAGTGTCCTTTCAGTTTTTGCCATGGTTTTCCCTTACTCCGTGGCCATTGATTTTATATAAGTATATTATATACAATCAGTGTCCTTGGCGAATGCTGGGAGATAACGAAAATTGTCCCATGGACGCAATTAATAATAACTGATAGCTGACCGATTTACAGTAGACTCGCGATTATGTGAACTAATCACATTTCACATATTTCATCATTTCACAAAAGTAGTATTCATATGGTCGCGAAGCTACTGTATTATATTTTTGTTACTAAGAATCATAGGGAAATTATCTAGTTAGAGTATGAACATTTCAATTGTTATGGAATCCATATAGTACTTAGAATAGGTAGCCTCGTGTAGTACCTTTTTTAGGTGGAGCACGGGGTTGAGATGATTTGTAATAATTTAGTTTTCATAAATAAAGAGTGGCCTTTCAGTGTGCAGTGCCCTGTAAAGAGATCTTAGTATGAAGATGATTTCTACTAAGCTGCAGTAGTTCTGTAGTCTTCTTCTTTGATGGTTTTCCCATAAATTTGCCTGGTTGTTTTATCCCAGTGTTCTTTCTGTTTTTCTTTTAACTATATATACTAATACTTCTTACCTGCTCTTGTGCTGTGTTTTGGGACACTCCTAGAACATGTCCTGGGCCCCTTCCTTTCCTTACTAACTCATCGGTTTTTTTGTTTCCTTCGATGTCCAAATCTCCAAGCATCCACAGCAAAGTGACTTTATTACTGCCTGTCAGTTCTCGTATACATTTTTAAACCAGTCGTGATTGCATTTTGGGGTTCACTAATGCCTTCAGTATCGCCTGGTTGTCTATCGTAATATAGATCCGCCTATTTATAGGCCCTCTGATTGATTTCACTTGCACAATGCAATATTGCATATGCTTCTGCTAGTAAGATCGTGGGATAGCTTCCTAGAGGAGGGGTCAGTTTTTTTTTTGTGGTCACTGGTATGGCTGAAAATTTAAAAAGTATTTCACGAAGCGGAAAAAGTTAGATTAGATCAGGTGATATTTGAAGTTATTTGAGAAAGCTGCTCTGAATTCAATTCTGTGACCATATACAAATTTTTGTGAATATATGTATTTTAAAAACTGAAAAGCACATTTTTTTAATTTTCTTTTAAATAATTTACATATTTTCACTTTTTCGCTTTTAGTAGCTCAACTGAAGTGTAATCTGAAGATTACTTCAATGTCGAAACGTGTAATCTGATTTTAGTAAGCACTGGAACGGGTGGCACTTTCTCTTTTTTTATCCCAGTTATTATCGTTGACTAGTTTCATGATACAACACCAAAAGATATTTCAGCAGTACCTAAGTTGTTTTAGGGTAACATTTTACGAGTTGTATTGTTCCAAATTATTGTTGTTTATATACAACTCAGTTCTAATTAACTTAACATTCTTTTTTCTCAGTGTCCGTAGTATCGTTGCGGTGTAAATGATTTCAGTCGCCACATTAATTCACCAATAAACAATCGCGATTTCATTTACTTATGTTTGGATGCATATATGTACACATATGGGAACGTAGCCGGTACACACATGTAGGTGCAGAAGGGCAAGAGGTAAAAACGTGGTGCGATGATTGATGATGGCTGAGTCCGGGCGAGCTTTTTACGCGGGCAGCACGGAACCGCTGGGCTGCTGTTGCACCGATGAAACGCAGAATTAACATCGCGGGCGACGCGACCGACGGTGTCCTCCTGTTTGGTTCGCATGATATGCTCCATTCGACATGGCGGATGCACATTAAACCGTGAAGAGTTACACTTGGCAGTATTCAACTCGTTGTGCTCTTGTTGTAGAAAATTACAGTATGCTATATACAATATGTATTTGTGGCGATTGCAACTTTTACACATACATTTGAAATGAAATATGTAAATTTTGAGTAACTTGAATTACTGATATAAAATTAGAATATATTAAAACTTTTAATGCACAGTAAGCGAAATTTCTATAGTTCCACAAGAACTGTTGAACAGAACATGTGCTTTTTCTTAAAATCTTCGGCAAACTATGCATTGAAGTTAATGCTTAATTGCACTGAAAGGCAAACGCAAGGGGAGATATTAATGAAAAAATTTATTGCACTTTCTACAGAAAATACTTAGAATAATGATAATTTAAACAGCGAAATTTCTATAGGTCCACTAACAAAATGGATAAATGAAATTGAATGAATTATAATGTTTGCTAAAATTAGTACTTAGTGTTGGATCCTTTATTCAAAATAACCTGAAAAATCCTGTTCTTCATACTGTCTATCAACTTCATCAATATTGACACAGGAATCTCATTCCAACACTTCGTTATCGCAGATTTCAGTTCTTTAACGCTACTGTATTGTTTATTATTCTCATATACCTTCCTAGCCAATATTCCCCAAAGATTCTCAATGGGGTTCAAGTCAGGTGAGCGAGCGGGCCATTGCATTAAGTTGATTTCCTTTTGGTGGAACCACTCCTTTGTTCGTCTGGAAGAATGAGAGGTGCGTTTCTTGCTGAAATATCCAGTCTTGCGACGGCATTTGTTCACCAAAGTCTATTAAACCATTTCTAGAAGTCTATATAAAGAACTCGAATTCATTCGTGTATTTATAAACATATAGGAGTTTTATTGTTATGGGTAAAAGCTGCCAAACCATTACACTACCGCACCAAATTTCTACTCATCGCACTTCAGTGTTCTTCTTTATGGAAATCGTGCCAATAATATTTGAAACATCAGGCCCGTCCAAATTAAATTTCTTCTCGTCCGAAAATATGACGTTCTTCCATTCACGATCCCAAATCATAAGATCTTGCGCAAATTTAGTCTTGCTTGTTTGTGTGTCTCTTTTAAGAGCGGTTTTGAAGCCTTTTTTACCCATCGAAACGTTTACTTCCGGGCAAATTTGTTGTCACGGTCTCTTAGTTACTGGTAAATTAAATCACATTTATTTGTTGTGGCAGTTACGTTACCAGAAGAAGCTACCGAAATATCGACGAGTGCTGTCTGCGCGTTAGTTTTTATTCCTCCTTTAGCCCGATTTTTGCCGTAGAAATTACCCAACCTTACAAAAATTATTGATAAGGTGATGGATCGTCCTATTTTCTTGCCTATTGCTCGGTTTGACAAGCCCATTTCTTATAACAATTTATTTTGTTTTTCAGCATCAGTTAGCAATTTACCTCTCGGCATTGTTATTAACTGATATACTTTAATGTTATATGTATGTATTTAGCACTAAATACAGTTTGTAAAGTGTTTGGAAAATGTTTACACTAGCAAACAATGCCTAACTTCATGCGCCATCTATCTAGCTCGGTGGAACTATAGAAATTTCGCTCATACTTATACGTCAATTTTACGCTACTTGCTCTATTTTTCTAAGAATTGTAATATAGATAAAATAATATCTCTGCCATTTGATTATGTTCTATAATGAAATTCTAGGTAGTTTCCAACTATTAGTGTTGCTAAATGTTTATACAGGAACTACAAAATTATGTGGAACTATAGAAACTTCGCTTACTGTATACAGGCATTTCAATTGAAACGAGCCAGCTCCAATAACTCTCTACCTGCAGCAATTTATATAAAATTCCGAAACCTGTTAATTGTCATATCAAGCGGACCATTTTTAATGATGAACCTGACGATTGAAAATCATTCCTGGGTATCCAAAGTATCCATCAGTAAGCCAAAAGTGCATAATTTACTGTGTAATAAAAAATAAGGTGGCGCAAAATAAAGTCCTCTATGGAAAGCTGCTATAATTTTGTTTTCAGTTGACATCCGTCAGAATTGTTCAATCAGTTGTAAAGTAGACAAGTGAGAAATTCATTATGAATCGATGTACACATCGAGAACGCGCAGAGATTGTAAAAGTTTTTTTTATCAAAAACAATCGTCGATTATCTTAACTCAATGAGAATTTCGTAGAAGATTTGGTAGACATCGTGTTCCATCAGCGAAAACAGCTCAGCGCTCAGCTGCAAAATTTGAACAAACTGGGACTACGGCTGATAGACCACATTCTGGCAGACCTCGCGCAATTCCTTCAAGAGAAAATATAGACCGTGTACGTAATGATGTGGTGGAAAGACCAAGAACATCGACAAGGAAACAATCCAGGCAGTTAGGCATCTCCTGACGAGTATTACAGCGAATGTTAGTGAAAGACTTGCGCCTGTTTCCTTACCAAATTCCAAGTAACCCACAGGGATCTGCCTGCAGACTTCGAAAAACGAAATGCATTATTGGATTAATCTGGTGAAGCTTGAAAACGAAAGCCCATTTCTGCCTGAATGGAGTTGTGAATAAGAAAAATCGCCGTGGGGTAGTGAGAACCCACAAATTATTCACCAGCAACCGCTACATGATCCAAAAGTAACAGTATGGTATGGCGTTAGTGGTGGAAACATAATTGGGCCTTATTTTTTTGGGGACGATCAAGAAAGAACAACTACCGTAAATGGTGATCGTTGCAGAATGATGCTGCAATATTTCTTGGCACCAAGAATGGAAGAACGAACTTGAGCTGGAGAATAAGTGATATTAACAGGATTATGCCTCGGCGCACATAGCTCAAGAAACAATGGCTATTTTGAGAAGAATGTTTTCAAAAACGGCGATATGGCATATCCGCCAAGATCCCCGTGCCCGACTTTTGGTTATGGGGTTATCTCAAAAATCGGGTTTTGTATAAATTATCCTGAAACTCTAAAAGCATTAAAAGCCAACCAATATCCACGAAGAAATTGCAAGCATACCACCTGAGATGTTGGAGAACGTAATGAAAAATGCTTTAAAAGAGCTCATTACTGTATTAACGCTAGAGGTGGCCATTTAGTGAATATTATTTTTAGAGTATAACAAAAGAAATTTTTAAGATTTAAATAAATATTTTTGTTTCACAATATGAGCTTTTATTAATTAACTTCACTTCTGTACACAAAAATGGGATCTAAATTTTGCAGCACCTTATACAATTAAAATGAAATGATTTGGATTTTACTTTATTGAACGTTCAACATGATCACCAGTATAATCTTGTTTCAAATGCTCTCTTGACATTTCGCAACATTTCCAGAGTTATTTGTTGGCATTATTCAGCAATTTTGTAAGGATGCTGAATACGTGGCATACACCTCAGACTACTTAACTTATATCCCCAGAGAAAAAACTCAAGTGGTCAAGCGATCTGGCTCCTTCGATCAATCCAACGATCGCGAAAGTGATGATCCAGAAATTGGCAGACTCCAGTAGCATAATATGGAGGCGCTACATCTTGCTGAAATACTATCTCATTTTCCAACAAATGTGGATCTTGCTCTAATTTTCTGTGTTCAAAGGATTGTTTGTATCGGCCAGCATGTTCACATACATTAAGTTCCTGTCGCCGTTATATATGTGTTTCCCGCGTCAAATAGGGGTTGGTGTCACTCCAATATCTGCAGTTGTGACGATTTACTTCTCCATTTAATGAAAAAGGAAATGATTCGCCCGAAAAACAGATATTATGCAGTAAGTTTCAATTATTTTTTGAGGCGCTCGGTCATTAATTTACAAAATTCCAACCTCCTGACAAAATCATCCTTATTAGATTCGTGTAAAAGTGTACTTCTAAAGGGATGAAATTTGAACTTCTTAAGTATTCTAGAAACTGATGAACGGCTTAGAGAGAATAGACCACAGTAATTTATCATGAATTCACGATTAAGCTAGAAGTAAACTTCACTAAAGGACAATCCACTAAACAATGCAAACATAAACTAATACCGTACAAAATAAGTACCCAAAGCTGGAAACAGAAGCAAGAGAAGCGGAGAAAAACGACATTGAAATGATGCATTTACAAGATCTCAAGAAAGCGAGTAATAAGTTGGGTCAAAGAAAAACACAACGAACAATGAAGCAAGACGATCAGGCAAATTCATGGAATTTTTTTTATTAAGGTATCAACAGGACACTGTGCACTAAAGGAAATCCTACAGAAAAATGGGATCAACACTGAAGATACCAACCGCAAAGTATGCAATAGGAAGACACAGACCCGTTAGTACATTCTGGGTCAATGTAAGGCTCTGGATGAAAAAAAGCAGGTTAAAAATGAATCCATAAGGCTACTTCGATTAATCAGTCTGTACAGATTCTAACAACCAAACAAAACGCTGATACAATTTAATAGGTAAAATATATTAGATATTAAAAACAAAAGTTCAGTAGACTGTTATGTGTGCTGACCCAGTAACCCAATAAAAAGTATCTTCAACAATATGTTACATAAGCCTTGCATTTTATTGGCTGTTATAATTTATATTCTCAAGAGTTTTGTTAAAAAGAAGATTTTTGAATAATTTTTTTATAGCATGTACTATTTTTTATGCATTTTTTTGAGATATCAATTTCCTCCTCCAAACGAAAAAAGCACATGACTCAAGTAAAACATATCGATCGTGCAACAAAGTATTACGCACAAAACCTAAGATGCCTAATACATTTGCCAAGGCTGTACTTTTAGCACTACTTGCATCCTCCGAAAACCATAAATCGATATTCTTCGCACATTACACTGTTATTAATTTTTACAAACTTACAGCAGCATTACCAAAAGTAAGATATTATGCATCTTTATGCAAAATTATACACATGAAACTCTCATTATTGCACAAGAATGTTCTTATTTGTTAGTACTTTTGCAGTGTACAGCAAAACTTTAGTAACGAAGAATATGAAAAGTAATAGATAACCAGTATTTTCCGACTCAGAAAGTTGGTAGATTGAAAGTTATTGTACGTTGGTTGCAGTAAAGACAGTCAATCTTGATGGATGTCGAAGATGTCCGCGGATACATTTATTACGGTCTTCTGACCCATGCATTTCCTAACAAACCAAAATTTACCGCTAATGTTTATTAGTATTCGTGCCATGTTTGTATAAACTCACTCACATTTTTCTATTTTTAGACAAAATTTGAGTTTCCGTAAGTGTACTGTACAAGGATGAGTAATCTTTCTACGACATACCTAATAATTAAACTAGATATTTAAGTAGTTATTAAGAGGAAATTTATTTCAAGGTACAAGAAGAATAAAATGCAAATATGGTTTCAACTGTAATTAACGCAAGTCCAACTTGCTATCCTGGCTCATTGTTATAAAAATAGATAGGGAACATTAGTATAGGTAAAAAAGAACGCTTCATTAAATAGGACGTCAATCAAGTAAGTTAAATTTCCAGAAGTTTGTCCAGATATTTAGTCAATGATATTTAGAGCTATGCTCATTAGCATTTTTTTCTTTTCACTTTTGTGAAGTAGATTATTACAAACTTAATTCAAATTTCTGTTTTATAAATAAGTTAACTTCAGATAACTAACATATGCATAAGTAGTGCCATGAAAACCTAAGCATAAAAAAACCTCTACAAAATCGTTACAACAATTCTGAAAGAAAAACTTACGTCCTGTACGCTTGTTCATCCGACGCATCTGTTTGTTCTTGAACAGCAACATGATCATTAAATTCGAAATAACCACCGCCTTCACAAATTGCAAACATGTTCCTAAAACGATACAACTGCAAAATGAAAAAAAGCGTCCCTTTATACGCACGTATAAGGCATGAAGATACTCACAAAGATGTGGTGGAGTTAAAGAGAGAGAGAGAGAGAAAAGATAACTCACGATAAACGCAACGAGAAAGTGAGATGGGAGGAAACGTGGCGAACGCATCGTAATGTCAGTGCAAGGACTTCTGTTCGGGATTGTTAAAAAGATAGCAGGCTGTGAGTGGCAGGCGTCTCTATGGAAACGTGGGGCTCGGACTTCCTCAAAGACGCCGCCGTCGTCACAACCGACGTTTCCGGAGATTCTTCTTCTTGTGCGCAGGATATCATTATGTAAGCATTTATTAGGCGAAACAAAAAATTCAGTAATGGATGTGTATTCAAACTTTCTAAGAAATCAAAACTTATATCTGCAAGAAGAGAGAAACGCATAAAGTGTGCAGTATATGTAAACATATATGTATATGAATTATTTTACTCTAAAAGAAAATGCTACAGATGATTAAAGCTCATAAAAACATATTTACTTTCAATACTCCTGCAGTTAGGTTTTGTTTATGTAAAAACTTGGTAGCCAATGCATTTCTAAATTATAGAAGAGCGGAAGATTTGCTTAAATCAAGAATGGTTTTAAAATAAAATAATCCATTTTTCATATAATATTGCATAATCTTCCAATTCAATTCTTTTAAATATTCGCTCTTTGAAACCCGCATTGATTTCTCGTCAACTATATGTCTGCTGTTCGCTTGTTTAAGTTTAGGCATATCTATGCTACAATTAGTTTATGTTTAATGTCTGCAACTTTGCAACACTCATTAGTTTCTCTCTAAAAATGTACCTCTAAATTTACAAATAGATTTAGTAAGTATTCTGCTTCGAAAAGTAGTAAGAGTCTAGGACATGTGTTATTTACCTTGCAAAAAATGACAGGGTAACTATAGGTATGCCAGAATTTTATAGGAATAACGCACTTTAAGATATACAACCCCGCAATTTTTTTGCAATATATCAATTTTACCATTATTCCCTGATATTTAGCTCAAATAATACAACATTTTATAATTTTAATGTATTGTAGCGCGCGCCTATTTTTAAATTTGAAAATTGGGTTTTCTGCTGCGCCGACAGATGGCTCCACGTCTTTAAAGCGGAGATCACGAAAATGCTCAGAGAGGGCTCTAGTCTATGATGCATCAATTCGCAATAGGAATACCTAACGCGAATTTTCTTGAAATTTCGGGAAAGCTCCAAGTTAATCCAGAGTCAAGCGCGGCAAATATAAACAGACATGCAAATTGGCTGAGTCGGTTTGTATCTAAGGGTTAAGCGCGAGAAGCTGTAGTGAGCGAAGCGAACAACGAACATAAATTGGTGAATATAAATAAATCAATAAATATAAATACTGGTAATTAATTATTTTAATAAGTGTTCTTAGTAGTGTTTAGTTATTTATTATTGCCACGAATCGGCCTTCAAGAATGGGGATAGCGCTAAGATATATAATTATTGTAATGATAGTTAAGGGGAACTCTCTGTAAAGGAGGCTCTCCGATAGGAGACTCCATGAGGTATTCCTCTTGGAGTCTCTGTTAACAAAGAACTTAAGTCTATTGGTCTTTTTGGTTCCTGCCCTTCACGCCCTAACGTGACATTTGGTGGATGACGCCTTGCGATTTTAATATTTATTATAGCCTACATGACAATTTTTCAGCAAGTACAGTGTAGCCAGAAATTTCGATACGGAGAATATGCATTCTAATTATCGATTATTTGTGGCGTAATTTTAAGTGGGCATGGAAATTACTGAAAATTTAAGTTTTCCGGCGTAAAATTCAAATCTAAAACAGCGATTTTATAGTAGAACTCAATACAAAGGTAAGTACAGACATTTTACAATATTACTGTACAACCACAAATATGTTTCGGTAGAATTATGAGTATAAATTTACTGTGCAGGACTTAAGGCGTATTGGTGGAGCTATGATAAACGATCGGGAAGAGATTGTTGAACATTTCATTTCGGTGGTTGATCGGGGTTTTGCAACTCATTCCATTGCGGGAGCATCATCTTCTTGCACAACACCAAATAGTCCACCAACCATTCTATGTTCTTTCTTCCCTTGGCTGAAATAGAAGTCATTGAAATTATTATATATATATATTATTATAACAGGATAAGTAATAAAAAGTCGGTGGGTGTTGATAATATACCTGTGGCTGTACTGAAGTCATGCAGGTCAATCACTGCAGACACAATTACAGAACTTATAAACCTTGCTACTAAGACAGGTCAATTCCCTGATTCCTTGAAAATAGCAAATATCTTACCGGTTTTTAAAAAGGGAAATGCAAAAAATGTAGATAATTATGGGCCCATTACTATTTTAACTACTCTATCTAAAATATTTAAGAAAGCAATTGCTCATCTCATTACAGATTGTTATTACTAATAAATTCAAACTATTTTCTAGTAGTCAGCATGGGTATAGGCAGAGTTTTCCAACTGAGACAGCATGTACTGAATTTGTGCAGTGCATTAATGATTTGTTAAACAGAAGACTGAAAGCTACTGTACTTCTTTTTGACCTGTCAATGGCTTTTGATTCGGTAGATCATTCTTTCTTGTACTCTAAGTTGTATAATTGGGAATCAGAGGGACTGTTAACAAATGTTTATCATCTTATCTTTCAAATAGAAGAATTCATGTCAAACTATACAATGCAACTTCGAATATCTACTCGCAAATAACGCCTTCTGTGCTATGGCCATTGCTTTTTTACTCCTTATCAACGACCTTCCTGACAATATTACCGGTGAAAATGTATTTTTATACGCGGATGATACATCGATAGTGGTCTCAGGCGTAGATCTTGATACACTGATAAGTGATCTGCTGAAAATTCTAAAGATTTTCATGTTTGGTGTCATAATAATAAGTTAGTAGTTAATACGGAAAAAGCTAAATTCATTTTATTCAAATGTGAATTCCTAAGAATTTTGCTGTAAAGTGCTTTCTAATACGTGGCTGTTATAAATTATTCTAATATCAAGGAAATTTTTATTGTTTCTAAACCAAACAATAAAAATTTCTTTGATATTAGAATAATTTATAACAGCCACGTATTAGAAAGCACTTTACAGCAAAATTTTTAGGAATCCACTTTGATTATAGTCTAGACTGGGTCTCTCAAATTGAAGACAAACGAGCAAACGTGCTCACGTTTGAATTCTGCTTTTCCATATGCAACATGAAATTTAATAACTTTCTGGATAGAAAATTTCATTTATCTGTGTATTACTCACCAGCTTATTCTGTACTGCAATATAATGTTATTATTTGGGCACTATCGGTTGATCGGCGCAGAGTTTTTATTATTCAAAAAAGAAT
Organism: Protaetia brevitarsis; assembly: GCA_004143645.1. NCBI lineage: Eukaryota > Metazoa > Arthropoda > Insecta > Coleoptera > Scarabaeidae > Protaetia > Protaetia brevitarsis. Next base: position 31,087 of record RXPK01003266.1, read on the forward strand.
GTTATTTTTAACCAAGAACCCACAGAGACATGTCGTCAAGTTTTCGTCAAATTATTGCAATACGTATTTGTTAGTAGGAGTACATTTGATGATGCTAGTGATGTTCATAGGCATGATACCAGAATAAAAATAATTTAATTGTACTTCTCATAGCTATGAAGCGTATAGGAAGTTCCCTCTACATATTGGAAACCGCTTACATAATGCTGTTCCAGACACAACTAAGAGCACAAATAGTTTAAAAACATTTAAACAAAAATTAAAAACTTACTTGGTATCCAAGGTGTATTATACTGCGAGAGAATTCTTCGCCAAATATTATAGTGTTAGGAACGAAACTTTCATCATCATTCACGGTAGATCGTCCGCTTCATAATGCGACTTCAAGCAGTCTACTTCATTCATTGCGCGAATGAAGGGCTTGTGCATGAAGTAAATATTGCATATTACTTTCACGAGAATAAACGTGTAGCAACCTGTTTGTATGCAAACAATTTACTATTTCTTTCATCAATAAGTTATTATCAATAAGGTATTTGCCCAAAAACTAAATTGTAACCTATTATAAAAGCCACGCCGTGAACGGAGCTGCTTACTCCTGCCATTCACAAAATATATCCATTCATACCGTGAAAGTAACCTTGAGCTTTTATTTCATTCGTTATGTGGCTTCCAATTGCAATATTTACTCATAGCTATACAGGCGAATGAAATCTCGTTCATCACAACACTAGAACATTAACTTTTTTCCTGTTGTTGCATATGTTACATATGTCTTTTCCATACCATTTCAATTTTTTAGTGTTGTTATCTATATCTTGACGTTTCACATCCAAGTATTTGGCTACGTGAACAATAAATCATTATTATTATTATTATTACTAACTGAAACTTGGGAAACTCTTGTTTTAAGCTTGAATTTCACGTCCTAATGTGAAGCTTTAATTAAGGTAAATTAGATTGTATATACGAATAACATATAACGGAATTTCTTCTTGTATAGATGCATTCCTTTTAACGAAGCAACATCACCGTTTCTGAAGATATCTATAAAATCACTACACGAGACAAAATATTTCAGCCAAACTCTCAGTGCACAAATTGTAATGAAAGCAATGAACGCTAAAACGAAGCCAAATCAGTGCAATAATCACAGTGATTCCTGATGCAGTCGCCCCCCTATGTGTCATATGTATGATTGCCTATGCGTATTTTTTATACGCGTGCCTTATCTTTCCTGTCTTAATTAAAGCCTTTGTGCAGTACGAGCCGTCATTACTTGATTCCGGGCCCGCTCGGACCCACTCCAACAGCCGTCACCCCTGCCTCACTCACTTTGCTCGATTACTTCTGATTTCGTACAGGAATATTCTCCCGAACGAGCTAATGTAAAAACCAAGATTGGTTTTTATTTTAATATCACAAGACAAGGGACGAAATGTGAAAGTTAAATGTTCGGAGAGAGAAATGTTTCCACAAAGATCGTTCGATGTAAGTTTATGAAATATGCACATCTATAAGAATTTCGTCCTCACCCTCATGTGAAGAGGAGAAAAATCTAGCATCCCGATAAAAAGGGGGGCAATCGAAGTAATGGCGGACATTATGAGGTCCGGAAGCCGAATTACACGAACATTGGTCAGCCTCGAATCATGCAAACGCTTTTTATATTGACCGGGGAAAGAATATACTTCCTTATTGTTGTTGGGGTCAGTTCTGCTCGTAAAAACAGAATACTGGGTATAAATCAGAGTCACATGAGATGCTCCTATTCATTCCCCTCCTGCAACACTTCCACAAGAATAGAAAGTTCCCTAGTTAACGAAAATTCGAAAGACTACAATGAAAGAAGTGGAAAGATTCAACATTTTGCTGCAGTGTTAAATATTAATCTTTGACGTAGGAGTAATTATAAATGGCAAAATGCATGCAGGCAAACATTAAATTAAAAATGTTTGAGATTAAAATAAGATTCTTAGTGCAGATTTAATATTGAAACGTATTGATGCTTGCATTTAATGATAAACTTGCATTCAGTAAACTACGATAAACGATCAACTGAAGAGCATTTTGCCTCCTGTTAGTGTATTTGTGGCAAACAACACATATCATTATTGCTTTGTGTATGTGTAATAAATACTTAAAATTATTGCTACAGCCAATAGGTATTTTTGTATTTTATTTATAATTGTTCTCTTTTCAGTCTTTTTTTTCTCTTTGATTCTGGCATCCAGATTGGGCTTAAATCTTTGGCTATTTCTTGCGTTTCTGAAGGATAGCCCATTTTTCTAATATCTCTAAATGTCATATGAACACAATATATTTATCTAACTTTATAGCCTATAGTCTGCTGCTAATATTGTTCAGTGCGCTTTTGAAATCGGCAACTCTTATATACCGCTAAAAATTGCGATATCATTGGCACATACCAGGTCTGTTCCGTATCACATCGTAAACATTTTAGCGACCATCGTTAGATTACTTAAACGATACCATTTAATATATATGTTAAAAAAGACCTACTAGAACATTAAATGATCGTTTAAGAAATCGAATAATGATCGCTAAAGTGGTTCCGATGTGATACGAAATAAACCCAATTGTGCAGCAAAAAAATGTTGAACCCAATGTAGTGTCTTGAAGAATCCTGCATTATCGATTTAAGCTTTGAGTATTTTCCTTATTTTCAATTTTGTTGAGATGTATGATTTCAAAAATTTCAATTGCTAAAATGGCAGGCATCTTTTTAACATTGCGAACAAACTTCCATTCCATATTTTATGAAATAAATATTATTTGAATGGCATGACTAACGCCTATAAACACGAAAAGGAACCCAAATCTTATATAATGAGACTTTTTATTTTCGAGGCACTGGTTCAGGACAGTATTCCTGTAAAAACATTCCTGTTTCTCCGCCAAAAGTTTGGTGTAAAAAATGAAGTATTAAAAAAGAAAATATATCGTAACCTAAGTGAATATTCTGTGCGCACTATTTATAAAATAAAAAAGAGTAACTATAAAACAGGTAATATTGACATATAATTAATAATAGTACCTAATAATAACCATAAGAATTACATTTGTATACTAAAAGTATAAAGACTACATAGGCATAGTATGCCAATTAGATAATATTAGCCAAAACAAATTAATCTAGCTTGTCACTAAGAAAATCATCCACCGAATAATGTTCTATTTTACAAATAAGATTATAAACTTTTTCGTTTTGAAGGATGCGGATATTGCATGGGTTTTATTTGTTGTGGAAGTGCAGTAAAAAAAAATGATACAATTACAAGTGATGGTACCTATATAGTAATGAGTTCGAAATCTTCTTTTGTATTCATGTCTTTTTTCATCCTTTCCAAAAAGTTGCTTGTTTTTAAAAATAATAATTAAACGTTCTTGTATATTACCAAAAAAAAATGAATTGGATTTGGGAAATAAATTCTGCTTAATCTGAAACTTATTTATCGTTTACTTTCCATTTTTTTTTAAATCTAGTTGTCCTTTCCGGCTGAGTCAAAAATGTTTTCATTTCAGATAAAATATTTTTTCAATTCACGTGCATTCCTAAGGCTACCGCAATTAAAGACTCGCGATATGGTTATTCCATTCCATTTTTTCATCTATGTAATATCCAGAAACTTCGAAATATTCGTTCAGTGGAATATTATAGTGTTACTTTATTTATATAAAATAGCTTTTTTCTTCTTGTATTTATTGTCAGTTCATTATTTTCAAACCACTGAAGAAAATTACTGTACAGTAAAGGATTCGATACTTGAAGAGTTATAAAATCACTGCCCCAGAACAATAAATTTGTATCGTCATCACTATTCCCTGGTCGACAAAAGCATTTGAAGAAATATCATTTATAAATATTAAGAATAATAGAGGTGCTAAGATACTTTCTTGTGGTATAATATCCGTCTACTTCAAGTAGATGTTTGCTTGAGAGGAATTTAATTTTACTCTTTGTCGCCTATGAAGTAAGTACGATTCAAATAAGGAACACCTCTTATCAGCGGCGGCCCGTGCATGACTCATTGAGGAGGCTATGACATAATCAAAGTTTTTTCGTATAATATCGTGTGTAAGATACTATGTTACGAAGTTATACGAAGAAATTCGTTCTACAGCATAGACTCCTCGAGCGCCTGCTTCCTATGCCCTAGTTATACAATTTATCTAAAAGAATCTTGTGCTACATCGAATCAAAAGCTTTTTTCAAATCAAGAAATGACCCTGCTGTTAAGTAATTATTTTCTAATGCATCCAAAATTAACTTAGTGTATTAAAACAAAGCGGTAACCTAGATTTTCTAGTGACAATTGAATAGCTTTTTTTGGAGGAAAAAGGTATTGATAGATAATCATTTCTAATTTTTTTTTAAATGACGAAAATAGGCATAATGGCCTATAATTTTTAATCAGTTCCCTGTCGCATCTCTTGAATGAAGATTTAACGTTAGCATACTTCAACATCGTCTGGAGGATTCCTGCATAGGGTCTCACATATTATGTCAAAAAAGCTTTCAATAATATGTAAAGGGATTTCATCAATTCTACAACTACATATATTTATTTTTCAATCTTAGAATGCATTTCATTAAAGCTGACGCTATGCTTTAAAATAAAAAGTATGTGAATTATTAATAATTTTAGAAGACTTTTGAATAAGGAGATTAAGGGCAGCATTTGAAAAGAAGTTATATATAATAAATTTGCTAAACTTTTAAATATTTTTTTGAAGAAACACATCTTTTTTATTCCTACTAATGATATCGTTTGGAATTTACCACATCGTTTTTGATGTATTTTGGGATAGCAATATTTTTTGCATCATTCTTTCTTTTTTGCATCTCTTGCTTACATTTCGCTAGCTTGGGATTATGAGGTCGTATGTTACAATATTAGCGCTTTAGAAGTTTTAACGTGCTTCTGCGCTTTCTATAGTTTTTGGCTTTCGAGTCGATAACGAACTGAGAAAAAACTTACTGACTCCAGACTGGTTTTAATTAAAAATGATTAATAATGCGCGGAAACGATGCGCTGGTGCCATTTTCTCAAAACTGTCGCGTTGTAACATAGAACCTTATAATCCCCAGCTAGTGATTTGTTTTACAAAGGAAAGCAGCGCAGTTGATTCGCAATATTCGCACATTGCGAATATCGCGATATAGTTTCAAGCAGGGAAAGATTCTGAAATAATTCATATGTATATCTATGGTGAACAAAGACTTTAAAAATCTAAGCAAAACCCGGGGAAGTTTGGTGAGAGCCGTCTCCTATGGAGCCTCCGACAGTACTATAGATAGTTTTGCTATGTGTAAGATCTCCAGTCAACTCTTGGTTTCTGATAGGTCTTCCGACAAATCTTTGTCCCATGGTCTAATTTTGTTTGCTACCAAAGTTGGTTTACGATAGTATTTCTAGATATATCTAACATCTTGGACGTTCTATTATAAACAAGTTTCCATCCGATACTCCATACTCCTTAATTTGCTTCTCACTGATTCCTGTCCTATTATGGTATTCTTCTCATAATCTTCCTCTCTAATTCTTATTTTTTTCTTATTTTTTCGTCAGTAACATTGGTGCAGCAGCATACAGGAATAGGTACCTAGCATGGTTGTTGTTAGTATCGGGACCTTGTTCCGTAACCCCCTCCCCCTCCCTCTCAAAAGTTGTGATACATTGTGTTTGCTCTTTGTATTTTGTCTTGCACTTCTATTTTTTTTTTCTGCATTAGTTGTTATTTAGTTCCCATTATCTTAATTTTCTGTCCGTTGAGTTTTAATCTCATTTTCTTCCTTTATTCTCTATCCTGGTAAGCAATTTAGTTTTTTCGTTATTACTGTTAGGTCGGCCGTGTGCGTAATGATTTCTACTCCTCCTGGCCTCAATGTATCTCTCACGTTAATTCTCCTTAAAAGGTTTTCTGTTAGTTCCCTGTGTTTTAATACTAGTTTTCGTTTTTTTTTGTTTAATGTCGTTTGCATAAGTAAAGTAAAGTAAACCTTATTTCCAAAGACCACAAAAACTACAGAGGTATAGTAGCCTTAATTTGCTGTCTATTCCCAAATATTTTAATGAGTTGTGTCCTCTTTTATTGAGTCGAATACTTCTTAAAAATCGATAAACCGTTTATCCAGTTCCGCCTCTAGTGAATAATATATCAATAAATCTTGACATCATCTTTAATAGTGAACACAGTAAATCGCAATTATATCAACATGCATACCTGACTAGTATTCGTTAACGAGAAATTTTCCACAACAAAAAAGCAAGCAAACAAGCAGCGTAATAGGATTGAACTGAAAATACTGATAAGAACACTTTGGATTCAAGCTACATCGAGTATAAAACTTTCTAATCGTTTGAACTTCCTCCCAAAGGTCTTCCACTCCACAACAGCTACGCATTAGTTTTCAGTGCTGTTATATCTTTTTCTGTTTTGCTTTCCCGGCGTACTTTTTTCCTTCCTCAGAGGTCGCCATAATGGATAATACGAAATTCAGTCGGTGTACTGTTGGTCGTTCCATGTGTATACATACTGAGAGTTTTCGTGCGTATGTGTGAGAACGGGATTTTCTTGACGGGCAACGGATGCATTAGACGGACTTCCGGCACGAGAACGCGGGAGCCCGATCGACTGTAACACAGTAGCAATGCAGCACTCATGCATATACATACGCTGACTTCCGGATGTGATGTCATGTGTGATGGGGACGCGCATCCGAGTGGAAGAGGGGATTGTGGGTACGTCGATATGCCTGTCACATGATTATGACTTATACTACGATGACGTAGATTGAACATTACACACCGTGTATATGTAACATTGGACAATGTGTGTGCGTAACGTATACGTTCTCTTAACACGTCATCCAGCTACGTTATGCAATATAGTATTGATTAGTTATGTATTTGTGCATAAATGCAGACCGTCTATAGATATGTTTACGCTTACTTACAGCCTATAATAATATAGAACTAAATGAATTAGTATATGTTGCCCATTCCATTCGTTAAATATTTGGAAACATCTTCGAAGCCGTATGTTTCGGCATGTGCAACCATCTTCAGGCTTCAAAACGTCAATTTATAAATACTGATGAAGCGCATCACAGTCAGTGCGAAGTAAAGGTATGTTTTTTTTTGTTAAATTTCAGATATATTGCTATGATTCAAATATCTATATGAATTATTATTATTATAATCAATATTGAATTTTGAATTTGATTTCAATTTCGTATACTTTCAAGTAGGATTAAAAAATGTGACTTTTACAAATAAATATAGAATGGAATTAATATGAACCAATCCATTTAAGCAAAAAACATGAATAATAATATATGTAACGTAACATTTATAATTTTCTATAGGTAATAATTAAATATTATGGCTATGAATATACCGTCTAAATTTTTGCATGAGGTAGTTTCCCGCAAATACCAACCTTAAGTCGAGGAGGGGAAGCTTGGACCTTGCCGGTGCAAATCGGAAGATCGATGCGCTCTCTCCGAACCTAGCAAGCATACCGAGCAGACTGCTCGTGCAGGATTTGAGTTAAAAAGCAAGAAATATCGTTTAACAATTTCGTCGTTTATAAACTCATCTACTATGTTGAAGGAAGAATGATTCTTCGTAACAATTTCAGCGATTTATAAAGTTATCTACTATTTGGAAAAGCTTAAGAATTTTCAACCGACCACTTGGCGGCAGGGTACATTTGCAGACCGTGAAAGTCGATTAAAAAGGGGGGTCCAACGCCATGTCCAGATCACACTAACCTATGAACCAAATTATCGAAAACTTATCCCGAGAAGCAATTTATTCCTGAAGACACCATGCAGTAGCCCTACCGGATGTACACCACCAGTTAAGTCTATTCTTCCTTTAATTTAAATTATTACCTAGACAGATATCATATTCGACCTTCAACATATCACCATTTAGATAAAAAAGAAAACCTAACAATCAAAACATTTTTTTAAAACTTTTGTCAGTCAACGTTTCACATTTTTCATTTATTAAAATTATTATATATCCAAGTGAAAAATTAAGGCCGCTTTACTTTCAAATTTACTATGTCATATATTAATTTTTTTTATATCATACATTTTTTTTCTATATACATATTTTGATAACAAAAAAATTGGTGAGACTCAGGGAAATTCTTGCCAATTTAACTTTGAACTCACGACCCAACTCTCCGTTTATATCTGGCTACCGTAAGCACGGTAAGCGCTATTTTACAGGTTTTTTTGTTAAGAGATTAGTATTTTAAAGAAGAAAAGTTTGAAAATCTATATTTTTGCAAATTTTAGTCCAACGTCACAATTGTTTCTCCAAATAAAAATTTTGAAATTTTTCTTTGGGCCAATAAAAAATTAATTAGCGGTTTGGCGTTCGCCGATTGCATAAAATGTGTCTCCAATGCCGCTGTCAGTTGATGCATTAAATTTGATCAAATTTGTGACATTGTGTTTGATTGGAAGTACGTTTATAGTCTGTGTTGTTTTTAGGAAGACATCATCCTTAAAATCTAGATTTGTTTAAAGAAAATTCTATAATCATAATGTCTTCAATAGATGGTAAACTTTGGTCAGTAACTACTTCATATTCAGAATCTAATGTAAAGGTAAAATGACTTACTTGAGTTGTATAAATCCTATAACAACAATAGTCTTATAAAACTTACTTTAGCTTTTTTACAGACTATTTAATATTTAATAATTGCCCAATGTATTGTAATATCACGCAATTATTAAATAATTATACTGAATGTCGCCTACGCAGTAACCATTAAACCATTAATGACCATACCTGACTTATGTGACACTGCTCGAACGTAAAAATTGTCAGTCTTTTATTAGCCGAATTGTGACGTTTTAGGGCATAATTTGAAATTTATCATTTTTTGCATTGATTTTATTCATAAATATGAAACTCAAATGTTGAATAGTTTTAGGCATTCGTCACCGTATAACACAAAAATGAAGTAGTTTTTTTTTTGCATAACTTGTCGAACGACCTGTCCCAATTATTTTTAACTACCGGTAAATGGTAATGTATTTAAAGAATAGTCAATAAAGGATGAGTGTCACATATCTAGTACATTATATGAAAAAATATGTGCAATGGTAGATCTCTACCATAAAAACTAATAAAATATTGATTAAAATTTCTTGAATAGTGGTAGATATGTAAAATAGGCGCTTTGGGAGGGCCATGTAACATGTAACATTATTTATTTGTTAATTACAATGATCTATTAATTGTCAGATACATGAATATATTACACACAGCTAAGTGCCTGAAGGAGTGCCAACTACTACTAGGAGTGGCGGGTTTGACTCTTGTTTTGGTTAATTACGGCAATCGGTTTCTTTTCTTTTTTTTTTTTTTTCTGGGCCGTAATGGAGGTTAGGAGAAATTTTTGGGTCCGCAAGCGCGTCTTGTTCAGGATTTATACCCCTTGAGAATACAAATGCACTCCCGATGTAAAGGCTGTATAAAGCCGCGCTCTAAGCAATAACACAATAAATTGCCTCTCAAATTTGGTGATCAATGAGTTAGTATTAAAATGAACCCATATATCCTAAAAAATGGCCAATAAAAATTGCAACACATTGGTCTTAGTTTTTTTTCGAAGTTTGTAAACTGAAAATCATCCTCTTTAATATTTAAAGCACACTTCGATTAATTAACTATGATCTCCCCAGAAACAACAATATTGGTTGGAACAAGAATGGCGGTTGAAACAAAATATTGGACTCACATCATAAGATTGGAACCATTACCACTTATTTCCGGCAGTTGCATGTGCGTTCCCAGAAGAGTTTATATTGCCTTATTCCATGGAGGTTTTCCCAATATTTATTTTCTAGTTTCTTTAGCTACTTAGCCCGTAAATTGATTCATACGTTAAAAATGGCCAGTCCTTCCGCAATCAGGACCTGCTCGAGGTCGATATTATAGAATGTGGGGCATCAATAGCTGAACCTGCCATAATTAACGCTATTAGTTATGTTTCGTGGATAGCCATTATCTGTATGGAAAAAGACGAATGACACATTGAAACATGCTAACCATTTTCTCCATAAACCTACAATTCATTTCCCTACACTCTAAAAAATTGTTGTAATTTTACCTACCAATGAGTTACAGTAAAACTGCATGCATTAACAAAGCAAATTTACACCGATATTTGATGTATTTTTAAATTTCTCGTTATTTGAAGGGATTGAGAAAGCGTAAAGTAGTCTCGACATAAAATTTTTAAAATTTTCCATGAAAATCTGAATTTTAGGACTTATATGTAAATTTCCTTGAGCTTTGGGGAATATTACAAATCCTCCAGGTAATACTACTGCCTAATAATTTATTATAGTATTAAAATACCGAGTGATGAAATATTACAACAGTGAAATTAAAATATAAGCAGTTTTGTATTCAAATGCCCAAGACATCGAGGTCGTTTCCTGGTTTTTTGAAAAAAAAATAGATTAACACATCCTCTAGCCACAATTCACAATAAAATAATAGCATTTTCGAAGAAAAATACTGTGTAGGTTTCGTAAATTACCCAGTGCTTGTATTTTTACTACCTAATTTTAGAACTATCCAAAAATTTTGCAGCACGTAAAAATACCTACAAGTGTAAATTTCGGAGTGATTATGACATTTGCAAGAGTTGTTTAATTTTCCCGAAGCCCCAGTAAGTTTAAATCGTAAAATCGATGGTAACAAAGTTACCATCGATTTTGCGAGTAATTTTACCGAAAAAAAATTGCATATGTAGATTCTAAACAATAAGAGGTAATAGCTGAAACTAAATTAAGAGATGAAGAACTCATGTATATCGACATGATGATTGTTTAATATAATTAGCGCTTTTACAGATTCAGTGTATATATATTTTACTGCCATATTACTGCTACACGGAAAAATCAATTTGTTCAGGATAACAAAATAATTTCAAATAAATTTTATCATGAAGATTTAGTTACTCCAACACAATATTTCATTATTTCAAATAAATAAAGGGTTAAATGAACAAATAATTTTTTTTGAATTAAGCAAATATTTTGTTAACTTAAACAAAGATTTGGGCACCCAGGAAAGTAACCCTAGCTGGGTCCCTCGCCACTCGGGCGTGAGATGGAAATTGCGGGCTGGACGAGCTGGCCAGGCGAGATTCGTCAAGGCCATTCGTTTTGAGCCTGACCCCTCTTTCGGCACTTACCAAGATCGCAAATTAAAAAATCCATCAATGAATGGATATACAAATCAGCCAGAGAGTGGTGGCAAAAATCACCGGGACATAGGCAGGCAAAAGAGTTCCTAAAGAGCAAGGCTGAACTCACGAGGAGATCTACTGAGATAAAGATGGAAAGAGACTGTCAAAAGATTGTAGGTCGGCTGACTGGTCACGTAGAACTGGAATAGGCAATTACAACAATAGGCCTGGCATGATGATGCAACCTAGCAGATACTGCCGAAGAAGGAGGAAGAAACACCAGTTCAATGTGCTGTGCCAATGTGAAGGCCTGGCGAGGAGCAAGGTTTTGCTAGTCTGGGGGAGGAGAACCCCCACAGCTAGTAGCTACTTAAAATAGCCGCTCTCAAAGATGATAGGCCTTATTTAAGAGGCAAAATTAGAGAGCGTCCTCTAGGAAAAGGGGATCACAATAGATCTGAAAAGGTCGCGGTGAAACAGGTCGATAGGCCACCCCAATCCTAATCTAATCTAATCTGATCTAACTTAAACAAAATTTCGTATTATCAAATAAATCGTTTTTTTAGTGTAAAGGTGGAACAATAAATCAAGATCAAGAACGTTATTCAGCAAATTATATCAGAATTTGATTTCACATTGTCGTCCTCGCACATCAATACTGAGCACTAACTAAAAAGGTTTCAATTTAAAGTATTTCGTATCTTAAAAATAATTTCTACATTTGTTTCAATTTATGCTCTAATTCACCGAACAGATCAATCAAAAAAAAACTCATAAATGAGCTGCTTTTGAAAAATGTTGTGTGACAAAAAATAATGCTAAATGACTACCGATAAATGCAGATAATTTAAGCACTAATTATGGTTTATAAATAGTAGTTAAAAAAAATAATAGTTTAAAAAATAAAAAGAAACTAAAATATGATTACCTAAACATTTACAGATAAATACTTTGCCTAGGGTGTTAAATTGATAAAATAAAAAAGTAGAATAATTTACCATAAGGGTATAATTAACTAGATCAAACGATTTCTCTAATTAGAGAAAATTATTCGTAAACTTCAGTAGAAGAAAAAACAAAACGAAAACGATAGGCCGACAAGAAACAAAACAATACCGATACAACAAAAATCTAAGCAAAGTGCAATCGCAAAGGGATGAAAAAAAAAACGGACTACAATGGCTTAAAGTGCAAAATCTCAATAAGGCCTCGACAGAAAATAACCCACATTAGCGGGTAGAAGAAGGAGTATAACAAACAACGCTACTCAACACGGTTGAAATGCTCGAATAAGTTGACTTGCAAGTCACACGTTTGAACGTCGGCCGTTGCCTAGGTGACGGGAGAGCGGCGCGTTGCTTGGCGACCGAGCAGCAGGCGAGACTGAAGTAATAATCCTGCGAAAGCTCCGAGTTTGAGAGAAATTAGTTGATGACTTGGCCCGAAAGAAAGGAACCAAGTTGCAAATGAGTTGCTGATTCATTACCGCCCTTGAGTGACGACGTCGACGGCTAGAAGAACGAGAACGAAGATGACGGCGACGAGGAAGAAGGCCAGAATAACCGAATAACCCTGCTCGCCATCGTTGGCCCGTATTATACGAGTGTTCCTGAACGCGACCGGTCCCGCTTGACAGCCCAATTTATAATCTTATATACGTAGTGTATATAATTCTTCTTTCAACAGGAAAATGCTTGACAGTCTTCCTAATTAGAATTATTATTGGAAAATATTGCATATCGGAAATTTCGCTCTCGAAATAGTCTTGATCACAGGGGGCTTTCTAAACCACTCCAAACGCAATTAATAAAATGTTAAGATAATGGCATCAGAATTTTGTCGCCCAAAACACTTGCAGATAGTTGATCGTAGATGTTTTATATAAGTTTACAACAGTTCATTCTAAAAATAATATAAATATCTTTGCCTTAAGCAGCAAAGCATTTAGATTGCCGTTATAAATTCCAAAAGTCACGAAAATTTTGTTCTCGTTCATTTGACGTAAAATTACAGAGCGTAGGTATGGCAGGCGAATAGTATGTGTTTTTTCAACTGTTCTGCAAGCGCTGCATCAGCTATCCTAAATGTAAATCTCCATTATGTTCTTTTTATACCAGTGGAATATAATCCCTCCATTATATCTAACATAAGTCAATGTTCATGTTTCTGATTTCAAGCTTGAAGATCTTAAGAAATCAAAGGTGAATGATCTCAACAATCATTGTTCTTTTACCTATTTATAGTAGGTGAAGGATCTCTCCTTATGCTCCGCCAGTGATGATGTTGGCATACGTTCAGCCAATTATTTTACAGACGGGTTCTAGCACCAGGTGAGGTATTACGTGTCTGTGCCGAGGTTTTTTTAAGAATCTAATCTATGGTATCCCAAAACTCCGCTTGTACCAAGTCAGGATGAGAAACGAGCAGGGGGAGGATTATCAACCTCGTTCAAAAGCCAGGTTTCATTTGCCCGGATGAGAAAGGCTTTTACTTAGACCTACAAATATTTCAATCAAGTGAAAGGTAGAAGCCATATGGCAAAGACAGGGAAAAGATAAACCCAAGGTGGGAGACGTAAACCAAACCACATAAGAAGAATATCCAGGGTTAAAAAGATTTAACGATGACTCTAAAACACCACGTAAGCCTCGAAAAAAAAAAAACAATGATTCAGCGAACTAGCGTCAAGATTATAGGTCACGGTAATAGACAAGCATCATATGAAAGAAACAGCGAATCAAGAGCAGATTTAAAAACGATTCGTGATTGTGATGTAAGATTGCTCTGAGTTGGGAGCACCAATTGCATGCAATTCACGATGAAAATCACCAATTGAAGAGTATAAATGACTTTCCGCAGTCAAGTCACAAGAACCAAGTTCAAAACCAAGGCATCCCTAACGAATTTTTGAAAAAGCACGGATTTAATTAGTATTGAATCCAAGAGCCTTCCAAGGAGGCAAAAAATATCGGCTCCAAATCAAATCAGCAGGAACCAGTAAGGGCAAGTAAGGAGTCTGAGGTATCTGATGGAAACTGGTTTTTAGTAGAACCTCGTATCCAGAAATACTTAAAAACACTGGCGTTAACCAACTTGGGTGGCAGACAAAATAGGCCATGGTACAAAGATATGTCGGAAGATTTAACTATCGGATCGGCATATTTAACTTGGTGATCATGACTTAACACGAATCAAGGACTGACTGGGGAGCTTATATTTTTCTACAGCAGAACTAGACTTTAGTCTGAAGGACACTAAAATGGGAGAATTAAATACAAAAAGTTAAGAGGATGCAGTGCTTCTGGAGATTCTATGCCAGACGGCTCCCACCAAGCAAGAAAAAAAATCTATGGTATATTTTCTCAGTGGTATATAATATAAGTGGTATATAAAAAGCCTTTTAGGGCATTTAGCTGGCCGTTTTCTACTAGTTTAGAGGGTTTTAAGAGTTGTGTACTTCTAGTAGTACTGTGCAACCGAATAGCTTCTATAACCGGTTAACGGCATGCATATAACCCAATAACCAGTATAATCAGTTATAACCGACGTGACCCGGTTAACCGCCATGACCGGTTAACTGTCGTAACCGATTAAGCGTCTAGATCGATTATCCACATTGGTTGGATAACCACCGTATCAATTATTGCTCAGTGTTCCACAGCATATCGGAAATATTAATTTTTAAGTTTGATGTAACATGAATTCTGTTTTTCGTCTAGTGACTTCTGTGATGTGTAATTTTAGTATCGTGATCAGTGATCTTTTATCTGCTAGAAGGCACGAAACACTTGCCTATGCACCAACCAACTGACAAGACACCTTCCCAGTTGTTTGCTAACTAATCGATAGAGTTTTCTTACCTAAATGAGGCACTCCATGGGCGCCATCTCGGACGGTTCAATGTTATGTAAAATGTTATTTTAATAAATAATTGCAAGTCACACGGATCGTACAATAAAAGAAAGTTTTAAAACAACATGGACATTTTTCTTTATTAGAAAACAGCTAAGACTCCTATTTCAATATGTGGAGTCATTTATATAGAACAATTTCATTTCAATCAAAAATATTCAAACTTCCCTAGCAATTCATAAATTCAGTTATTTATAAGACAAATACACAATAGTGATATTGTAGTCATCCCTTATGCAACAGTTAGGCTAATTTTGACTACAGAAATCAATAATTTCGCTGCAATAAGCATAAATAAATTTGGATTCTTTTATAATAAGATCTATACCAGAATTAATTTATGCCAACATAAATCTGAATAACAAACAAAAATTCCTGACAAATACTGAACGATGGCGGTCGTTACAATATTTAACCCCAAAATTTAACTGATCGCAAACAATATACAAAAATATTCTTTAACCGTTTAAAATTGATTCAAACTTTTTCTCATTTTTAGGTGGGAAATAATCATCAATGAAACTGCAAGCCAAATCTAACACAGTTGGAGCTCCAATAAACCGGCTGGCGGCATCAGTGGCTTCAGGAGTCTTCTCAGGAAATTTTCGTAGAAAAATCGAAAGATCGTTAAAGTAAATGTGAATTTATATCGAAACGTTTCATATTCTGAAACAGAGTTATTTCTGTCTGCCATGGAATGATGTTACAGTTTAAACTTTCTAACAGTTTATCGACTATTTATCGTTGATTAGTTAGTCAACTAAAATTCAAAATAGCGGCCAAAGTGGATACAAAATTACCAATATTCACCCAGACGGAGGGGAATACACAACATATTACTAAAGAAAACTTCCCGAAGACAGATAAATTTCCCGGAACAGTATTTATAAAAAGATCAGGTAAGCTTAAACTAACAATAAAATACAATTACTAGGTTTTATAATATATAATAAATAGCATGTTAGTTAGGCTGGCTTATCATAATAGTATTTATTACCTAGATTAAACGGTTGCATTTCCGTATAACAACAATAAACATTAAGGGAGTTTTATGTAGCAGCCAGGAACAGCTTAGAGTAACTATGAAACCGTAGAAATAAGAGCAATACGATTTTTAATATAAATATAATAATTAATAATAATAACAATAATTCGCGTCAGCACAAATTTAATGCTTATTCCAAATTATATTGCAAATTTGTATTCGTAGTTGGATATATTTGTAGATATAGTATTAGTTAATTCGCAGCAACGATCTTTGAAAATTAAGTTTCATTCATCTTATAACTCACATAGTATAGTATTATGCATCTCTTAGCTATATACTGTAGTCGTCAAAATTTAACTATAGCATAGGAAGCAGAGAATAGGAAAGAGCACACCGCTTTAAAATAGAAACAGACATATAGCCATGTCTCCCACCACATGCTTAACGCCCAATATCGTTTCAACATCGGCATTCGTCATGTACTACAAGGTCATTCTATGCATAGTATAAGATCCCTATACTAAAATTTAAGAAGTGACACTGACAAGCTTTGGAAAAGGCTAAAACATTGCTGATTGTCAATAGCAAGATTTGTATGTATTTTTTCCCTCTTACTGAGTTACTGTTGCAAAAAAACTACTATTTTTAGACCCCAAAGAACTTCTATAACCTTATCTAGACTAAGGAAATCCTAAAAACAATTAATTCAGTATATCAGAAGTTCCACAGAAATTGTTATACCTCATTGCACACACGTTTTAAGATTAAAATATAATATTCCATCTACTCAACGACCTCAAAAGTTTTAAAAGTTTTCACCCCACGACTTATTAATTTTCGCATGCTGAAGGATGACGTGAATGAAGAACCGGGAACCGAGAAGCGTAGCAGCCGACCCTTCCGCAAATGAAAAACCGTCATAGTGAATTTGTGGTCTGCAATGAGTCAAACACACGTGCTGGGGCGGACACGTGCCCAAGGGGGTGGCCAATATTGAAAATTGCATAATTTAGATCATCAAGCACCCATATACGAGGTCCCTGGCGAGGGATTAACGATTCATTATTGCTCGCATAAAGTGAAAGAGAAGAATCGAGCTAGGAGTGCGCTGCGCTGCCGTTTTCAGTAGGTATGCCAAATTGCTACTGTACCATTCCCGAATAATTCTCCACGCAATTAATTACTCGTAAACGAATGAATGTTACCAATGAAATTTAGTCGTTTGTAATTGTAAAGTTAAGTAAGATTATAAAAAAGGTTTTGCACGTCTAATGATATGTAGTTGAAACTTTAGTTACAAAATACATTACATTAAAAGGTAAATCATGAATTTAATGTTATAAATATTCTATTATAAATAAGACATTATATTTTAGAAAATATAAAAGATGACATAAACTAATAATAAGGAAAATTATTTGGCTAGTACGAGTTGATATCGTCAACTCCTAGAAATTGTTATATTAGATATAAACTGAGAATGTTCCCTTTCATATCCTTTTCCGAAGAAAATATAAGGCCAACCTAATTTCACTGAATAATCGCTATAAAAATATGATTGTTGGAATCTGTAGCATAGGATGGCGGATGTGCAATCATGCCAAGAGCTTCAGTACAGGACTCGAGCCGACACATGGCCCATTAGTTGATGACGACCTACCTACCCGCCATTTCCGTTCATTTTGTGTACGGAGCGGCACATCACTTTTTCGTATTTTACCTCTTAGTCTGCTTACTCAGAAAACTTCAAGGAAAAGTTACACAATTTTTTCTTGATTTTTCCTTGCTTGAGTATTTAGCTACCTCTATGAACCACAAAATATCTGGACATGTAAAAGTGAGAAAAGGTAAAATTACTGAAAAGAGATGTAGGAATTATGGTCAAAAACATAAACAAGATCGTAAACAACATTGCAACGACATTTAAGCAGAGATAATGAGAAAAAAAACAGTCAAAGTATGCATAACTAAGAATATCGGAGGTTATAATTCATATAATATACATACATATACATACAATATATATGGTACTTTAAACAATAATCTGATCTAAACAATGACCCTGTCCTATAAAATGTATTTCAAGAAATGTGATATTGAGATATTGAGAATATACAAGGTGTCTATACCATACGCATGACTTTTATTATTAAGTAATTTTTCGAAAAATGTTCAAACACATCAAAGCAGTAGTTAAAAAAGTTGTATTTTTCCTCATTTTCGTTAGTTAATTAACACATGTATAGTGGCGTAAAGTAGTCTTACAATTATTGTTATCTGTATATCTTTTAGAGATACATATTGTAGTTTGAGAGCGACAACTTAAAAAATATCTTCACGTTAATTCATTATTTAAATCTCATTGATTTCTACCTTAAATTCTCATTCAGTTCAGCTGAGGTTTTGGCGGTCCTGCATGGTGCCGAAGAAATTTTAACAAGGAGCATTAAGGGACGACGTATTGTTCTTCACAGTGATAGCCGATCTGTCCTTAAAGCCCTTAGCAGCTATAAGATCGCCTCAAGCCCAGTACTTGAGTGTCACAATGCCTTGGAAGCGTTCGCTATTGATAATGACTTCATACTCAGATGGGTTAAAGGTCATAAAGGTAATCTAGGAAACGAGGCTGCCAATAGGTTGACGAGGGGGTTCGTGTTCTCCTTACATGGGACCGGAGCCTGTTCTCCTCATTTCTTCGGCTACACTCAATACCCCAATAAACCAATGGACCACTACTCTACACGAGGAGAGATGGGCATCCATAACCACCTGCTGTCAGGCACGCAAAACCATCCCCAGGCTGTCGTCCAGGCCAGCAAGATAGTGTCTGCAGCTTTCTCGTAGTAAACTACGTCAAGTTGTAGGGCTATTGACTAGTCACTGCAAACTTAATAAACACATGCACCGCATAGGACTGACTAACAGCCCACTCTGCCGTGCATGTTACCTAGAGGACGAGACACTGGAGCACATCCTATGTCTGTCCGGCGCTTGCCCAACTTAGAGGTTCCACACTGCTCGAGTTCATTCTTCGCATGGGTTGGCTCGAATAGGCTGCGGGTGAGTAACGCGGCCTAGGAAAGATAGCACCCATTGTGCTATCTTTGCTAGGCCCATGCCCAGTTAGAGTGGCCGAAGTGCGCGTAGCTAGCCACCCTTCCCAACCAACAATCCAACAATCCAATCCATCTCATTCAATTATTCTTCCACTTATTAAGTATATGTACGAATTTCTCGGTATAATACATTAGGTTGACCAGTAGCACTGATGACCCTTACTAAGGTGAAACGTATATATGCTAATATCAAGTGTTTTTAATGCGACCTAATTATTAATTAGCGTTAACTATTAACGCATCTATAGTGGTTCAAAGTCATCCTACAATCATTGTTATCCTTTATAGATACATATTGTAGCGTCAGATCGACAATTTAGTAAATATCCACGTTAATACTGAGATTTCCATCTTAAATTCTCATTCAATTATTCTTGCAATTAATTTTACGATCTAAAACCGAAGCAATAACAGTTCCTGCAGAAAAACAAATGACAAAAGATCAAGATAGGGATAAAGTGCCTATTACTTACAAATTGTAGTCGAATATTAAAGATTCAAAAACCATAGTAATATCGTTAAGTGATGTATGCAGATAATAATCATGTTCAATAAGTAACATACATGTACAAACAGGTAGTTACTGTAGATGCCCTTCAGTAAAAAAAAAAAATACATAATAAAGATACGTTCTAAAACGTAAGTAACGGTATAAAAAAGGTGTAAATTATTGGAGGAAGGTGTACTTCAAAAACGAGGGAATAGACCGCTGAAAAAGCTTCGTTATTCTTATACCAAGATACTCACATGACTCACAGTTACGTTGAAATCTAAATTTTCGGGTTGCCGGCATTCTCTTGTAAGTGACCCTTTGGATGCATTATTTTTGCATTTATCATATTTTTCATTCAGTTTGATCATTCAAATTATTTGCCCTACTTATTTTAATAGACACTCGCCATCAAATAAGGAAACAAAAGGACCCATAGACTAATATTCATTTCTTTACAATACGATGGAGATCCTTCTAAATATTGGAATATTTCTTAGCAATACAGATGGATAGAGCGATGAGCAACAATTGAATCACCAGATTAGTTGCTTGTTCTAAGTTGACTAGATTTCCTTATAAGAATTTATTTGAAAATCACACTTCACTAGCAGGTTATGTAATAATAACCAAATTTGCTCACGCATTTAAAATATTTGCTCACGTGTCGATGATTGTCCAATTTTTTAACGGGCGACTATTTCAACAATTGCAAGAAATGTTATTAACTCGATTTTAGATCTTAGAATTACTTCTGCCTCAAATAAGCATGATCTCCTTCATGCATTTTTTTTTCAGAACACATGACAAAATGACTCAGAGTGTGGCAAGTCATCGTACTCGGAAAAAACAAAAACTGTTTCTGTTGGATAGAAGTACAGTGCTTTCAAATACTTTTCTGACTACACTGGGCCATGCTTTTTTAAATCGTTCGTTAAGGTTTGTATGACACCAAAATGTGTGCAAAGAATAATTAATAATTAAATAATTAATAATACAAAATAACTTTAACTCTTTTTTTTTTAAAGCGGTATAGCATGTTCCCACTGACAATTAAACTACTTGAGAAAGCTTTGGAATTGATTTTTCAGGCGAGTTAATCATTCGAAGTCGAATATTCTCCACCCAATTTGCGGTTTTTAGGTGCATCACTTCTAGGTTTACGACTTACTGCCTCTGTTGCAAGAAATTTATCAATACAAGCATGAACATGGCTTAAAAGTTGTGCTTAAATAACTGCCCGATTAGGAAACTGTTGCCCGAAATCCTGCATGCACTAATTAATGGAATAAACCCATTCTCCATTATCTAATTTTCGACCAGTTCTAAGGCAACTTTCGATAATAAATGCTTTGTGTTGTAATTCTAACATGTAAACAGCTTGTCACAATTTGAAGTACATTTTCGAAGGTAGTCGCACTCTCCGATCTTCCTAAAAGATTTGGTTAAGCAACAGCCTACTCTATCAGGCAAGCATTTAAAAGCACCATTGTAGGTTAAAATTGATGTATTTTAGTGTCTTTTACAGGTTATTTAATATGAAGTTATAAAGATTGTGCGTTATTTTATTGACACCCTGTATACGTTCTAATACTTTACTACTACATTTATGTGTAAGTATCAACGTTATTCTTCATTCGTGGTGTCCATTCTAATGCATTATTTAACAAAAGCTTCATTGTTGCGTTACGTTTCGCAACTTTCCTATTTAATTTTTCAAACTTTGTAAAACTCTATATATTACTATGTTTAAACAGCACTTAGTACGTACTATTTTTTTTTTCAATTTAAAATTTAATAATAAACATATATACAATAATGTAAATAGCGATGCGACAAGAATTGACAGACCTGAAGTATCTGAAGATAACCGATTAAAGAAAGAAGAAAAGTTAAGTAAATGAATTTTAATATTTATTCCGGGATTCCAAGTTTCCTGCAAAATTTACCGTGTATTTCGCTTGCATCAATCTATTGCTCGTGGTGCCGCTCGATATGCACGCAGATCTCGCCTAAACAGCTAATAGAAAAGCTTCAATAGGACATGCTCCAAACTACCCTAACGTAAAGGCATTGTAGCTGCATTACTCTATACAACAAGTCATTTGTAGTTATTGCTGTCGTGCTTCAAAAGCTGTTCGAGTGTCCTCCTATGATTATGTGAAAACTTTATCCAAATTAACCAGTTCATGCTTTGATCTCTTTATTAATGTTCATTCCATCTGCCTTATTAAAGTCGTATGTTAAACAGTACGTCGCATAAATTGTACAATGCAGAATACACATCAAATGTATAATGATTTAATTTCAATTAATTTAATTGTACTTTTCTCGTATATTAGAGATTTTAATTATCTCCAATTACAATAAGTTAGTTAATAAAAACTTAATATAAACTACATAGCTTAAAATCATACACCTATTTCATAACGACTGACATTCTAGGAATATGTAAACATATCCGTTATTACCAATTAGTGGCAAATTACTTACCCTTTGTTAGGTGGAGTATAATGTACGTGAAGGAACACCATGGAATTTCTGGCGATTTTCGTCCTCGGAAGTTAATAAAACGGCTATCTGATAAACCCGGAACGGTAACGGAAAATTATTATTAGCACACTTCCGGTACCCCAGTAAATCACGCAGATAAGCTCTATGAAGATCGTGGAATTTATCATGTTGTCCAGACAAATCATCGGAAAGGAATCAAACCGTATTTAGTTGAATGATTGTCTGAATAAAAACACCTTTTTTGAAAATCTTTGTTTTTATTATTTTTATTTTCTATTCACATAGATACATCATTAATAGTTAATACAAAAAGAAAATAGAAAACATAAACAATTGAGAAATTGCGGTTAATGGTTTTGTTTACAAACTAATCAGAATAACTGGTATGGCAACAAGACAATTTTCGTTATTAATTTAATTTATTTTTCTCTCTTTTCAAGTATTAATTCAAGTCCAGGTGCGACCTATTAATAAGGACTACAAATCGAGTTTGAAATATAATTGTTTCGTTATTTACTTCAGCTATACATATATCGAATACAAATAATTACTTTATTAATCAAATAAAACGAGAATAAAAAAAGAAATTGATTAAGTTTAAATAATTTTTTCTAATAATTAAAATATAATTACTGAATTGGTATCATTTTGCCACAAAAGTAAATGCTATCGTACTTTGGCTTTGAATGAGAAATATGATGGGGCACCAAAATCTGCCATCACCGTATTATAAGATTTGCATATCAGATAAGAAAAACTCCTTTTTTTGCCATTTTTCATAAAATACGAGTTCCTGCATCGTGAGTCAGAAACAATATGGCTGGAGTAGAATGGCTAATGTCATTTTTGAAACGGAATAGCAATCCCATCAAAATGGGAATTATTTTTGCTGCAGAATATGTTCTGTTTTCAAATGAAATAAAATAATAACATCTAATTAAATTAATAGTTTTTAGTAATTGTTTGAAAGTTGCAATTAGTTTAACTTCGTCATTCTTTTTATGTAGGTCTCAGTTGATCACTACCAGCAAAAGAAAAAATAAAACATATTTCTAAAATGGTCGAAATTTGTAAACGTTGTTTTTATGTAGCCCCAAAAAAAGAAATCGATTGAGGATAGGTCTGGCGATCCTGGAGACTTTTGGAGGATTTTTTGTATAACTTCGAAGGGGAAAAGAAAACAAAACAAGTTGTGCTGCAAAATTAATTCCCATTTTGAAGTTTTCCTTGTGAAGGCTATAAAAATGTTTAAACTAACTAATTTGACGTAGTATGCATGATTTTCTCACACAAATTATACACAGAATAGGATACGACTGCTGTTTGATCTAAATCAATTTTGTATACAGGCTAGTTCCGAAAAAAATGATTAAATCTAATTTTTTTGCTAAAATTAAGTGAAACTTCATATTTGGATGTAGCGTTGAATTTGAAATAACATTTATTAGTAAATGAATCTTCTAAACCCAAAAACTCAGATACTTTACTCTATGCGTAGCTTCATATTTTTGATCTTCCCTCATATACAATTAAACTTTCGGCAGATTTGATGAGTGTCATTTTAATTTCAGAACATGCAGAGGTAATTTATAAGAAAAAAAGATTCCCTAAATTCAAATACAAAAAAATTCCCGTATCCTGTGCACTTTCTGCCGGTCACTGTATGTATGTACGCTAATTTTTCTTCACTTCTTGACACTATCACTACATCATCTGTGGACGCGCATTCTGATACTTCTACTCTCTTCATATTTCTCTATCCAACTGTTACTTTTCTGTTTGTGGTTGACATTCTTAACAACATGATCCAGCAACTCATTGAACAGTATCGAGTTTATAACACTTCCTTCTCTTATTATTAGTCCACCTGCTGCAGGAAAAGTTAATATTACATAAATTTATTGTCAGAGATGTAATTAGTACTAGAGCATTTATTATTTTTAAAAATATTATTTTTATTACGTCGCAATTATGCCCTCGTAAATAGTGAGATAATTATCTCGCTATTTGTTTATAAATTCAATCGTGAAAGAAATTAAAGTTTTAACTGTAAATGCTACGAATATATTAAGTGAGAAGCTTATATGAACATTATTTTAAAATAAAGAAGAATTTAAAATTGCTAATTATTAAGTGACCCAAATAAGTTTTTGTTTTATAACATTTTGTTATTCATTAATACCACACTTTAATGTAAAAATTTATCTTTCACAATTGATACAATAATTATAACAGTATACAGCAAGTATGTGCAAGTTAAAGAACAAAGATAGCACTATTTTAAGGTTCTAATAACATGGGTGTACACTAGTGATGGGAGTTCTTGAGAACTTTTAATTGTCAGAGCTTTCTTTTCAATAATTTATTACTTCATTTAAGTATTGTTAATTTTATAATTCCAAAATCCACCCAATAGCTGAAAATCTGGGCTATAAATATTGTATAATAGATATTATACGATGTAAGATATAGGTAATCTAGGTTAGATTAGATTAGATTGGGATTGGGGTGACCTATGGACCTGTTTTACCGCGACCTTTTCGGATCTATTGTGATCCCCTTCTTTCTAGAGGACGCTCTTTAATTTTGCCTTCTTAATTAGGTCTATCATCTTTGAGAGCGGCCTCTTTGTATACCTAGTAGCTGTGGGGTTCTCCACGCCCATTACTGGAAACCTTGTCCTCTCCAGGCTTTCACATTGGCACAGCACATGGACTGGTGTTTCTTCCTCCACTTGGCAGAATCTGCAGGTTGTGTCATCTGCTAGGCCTATGTTGTACATATGCCTACTTAGTCTACAATGACCAGTCAGCAGACCTACTATCATTTTCACAGTTAGGTAACCTAAGTGGAGATATGGATGTTGTTTCTTTCAGTTAATATTATTGATTCGCCAAATTATGATATACGTATATAAAATACACTATTGACAGACAATATTATTAACTAAATCACCACTTATAAAGCATATTTTATACATCATATATTACAATAAAATTAATGTTGTTGTTCTACCCACTTAACAATATTTTAGAGATATACACACGTAGATAATCGCACATGCTTAACCTCGCAACCTACAGATGAATTAAAAAACATTATAATAATGGCTCAGAATCACGGACTATTGAATTCAACGCTACCACCAACCACCCGGATGCGACTTTTTGTGAGAAAAAGCAAGTAATGCGGGATTCATACGCGATTTACGAGGGCACTCCACATACATCTGACATCGTTAATCAACGATACACTAACGTCTACACAAATACAGTAGTAAAAACGAAAAGATTCGTCTTTTGTCCTCGGACGTATCACAGATATCATTTGTATTGTGAGCTCGTAACAGGCACAATTAAAATATAATAAATTGTAAAAAGGAAACGGTGAGAGGGATATTCAACGAGCGTGCCGATATCACAATATTCACGCAGACGTAAATACATAAATTCGTCTACAATTGGTTGATAGTTAAATGAAATAATAGAAACTCCACGAATCCAGCGATGCATACGGTTGAGTGGACGCTACTTAGCTAAATAGCTCGATATTTTGAATGATTGGAATTATAATAAATTGAACTCGTGAACTAATAGTATCCTATATATTAGAGTACGTTTTATTTCAAATGATTGTATTATGAGTAGAATCTATAAGGTTGCGATAATCGTTTAGGATATACTGCACGACTTTCTTTCATAATGTAATCAATAAACTAAACAACCACCAATATAAGAAATGAAAGAAAGAGTAAATATAAAAAAAATAAATAACAGAAACAAAAGCAAAAATAAAACTTATTAGGGAAATATAGAAAATTTAATACAAGGTTCTCAAAATATTGACGAATATTCTAATGCGTCCATTAAAATTTACTAAATGCCGCTTCTTTAAATCTGAACATTTCGAAAATTCTAAAACAAGTATTGACGATAAACTAAGATGTTACGTAGATTTTAAAATAATTAGAGAAACAAAAGTGTGCTAAGTATTAGTGTAAAGCAATAATTCCAATACTTGTAACATTCTTACAAGCTACATTGATACAGCGAACAATTTCATACAAAATATGAAAGATGATGTATATATATAAAGGCACTGCATTGGTGAAGGTTATAAAGACGCCAAAGTTTTGGACAAAGCAATGTTTCGTCATCAAAAATTAAAGCTACTGAAAACGGCAGGAAACCTTGAACCAAATTTTGTAACATGAAAATAACCTTAATAATGTCGTTTTACATCTTTCTTTGTAACTGAGCTTAAAATGAATAGGTCTAATGTAATTCAATCAAAATACGCTATGTACTGAAAATAAGATATAATGAAATCTAACACTGACCCCATTATCCACAAGAATATTTTGCCCTTAGCTACAGTGGGACGCTTTTTTTAAAGGTGCAACAAATTAAATACATGTCCAAAACTTCTATGTGTATGAGTTGGTTATTATAGTTTAGGTAAGCAACGAATTGATGGATTTATAATTGCACAAAATGTAACTTTTCTTACGTGACAGCGTAGACAAACGGCAATACTATGTAACCACACAACGCCTTTAACACAAACATACATTATCTTTCAACTACATATTCTCAGTATTCTGTAATGCCATAACCTAGAAAATATAAAATATATATTTTTTTTGGTATAACTTTGTAGTGTATTATTATACCCCATCCAACACTACAATTTAATTCTGCCTCTCGGTGTAAGCTTTCAACGTATTATGTTACAACGTAGTATTTACTGCTAATATACTAATAACAATGTAACAATTACATCGTTAATTGTATTTCAAATAATGTAATTTTACACATTGCTGGCTAGTATAAGAATACATTGCAATATTTCAATCTGAAGTGTACTATTACCTGCAGCAGTAGATTTGCGCACCAGAAGAACGATAATGGAATTGCTATTTATTTTGAGTGAAAAATTCTTCTCGGTGTAATATTTATACATTTCCAGATTCAAAAAAAGACTGTAAGTCACTTGAAAGATTATTTAAAATTATTACAAAGATTATTGTTTAAAAAGATGAATTATTATTATTATTGTTTTAAAAATAAATACAATTTGTAAGGTTAATCGAAGCTAACATAATACCGCTACGGTGTCATTTATAATCAATTTTTAAGCGAGGGGCGGACACGTACTTGTTCGAGTACAACTCAGCAAGTTTCATTTTTATAAAACGTACTTCTACTATTTTCCCTCAAGCGTGCGTTCAAGTACTAATTTTTGGGGTATTTTAGTAATTTTTTTTCTACTAATATGTTGTTTCGCATGGTTTATCGTATGGGCACCTATAACTACTTATCATCTATCGTCAACCTGACAGCTTGTTGAGAATTTTAAATTTTAAAGATAAGTAGCGCATACTTTCTTGTAATTGAAACTTATTAATGATAACGTAAAGGATGAAAGTTAAGAGTTTGTTATTGTCCCTTCATACTGCCGCAAAACACATGAGCATGCGCTATAGAAATCTTATTTTATCTTATCTACGGTGCTTTGCGGTGAGAAGTTATACGCAAGCTGGTTGTCGTTTTGAACTGCGACTTGCCATAAAAAATACTTGGAAGAAAGGCAATCAAGAACAAAAGGTGGAACAATTTCTTTATTAGAACAATAACTAGTCAGAAACACGTTATCATTATAAAATTTCACTGGGTTTTCTGGATCTCATGTATACATCTTCCGTAAGCGTTTGATAACTTTCTTCCTCAACAAAATGAATATAATCTAAAAAATCGTCAAATTCTTCATACAGTGTGTTTAAAAAAATGACTGAAACACTGCATGCATTCAATAGCAAATTGTCAAATAGCTACTTAAGGTACCTACAGCCCAACTTTTAACAAGTCTCCATTTTTTACGCTATAAGCATTGGTCGGTACTCGAAGTTCGTTTATAAAACACAAATTCAGCGCAAACCCTTATTTGAGCATGGGTGTTGCCTTAGGCACACACTATAAATATTATCTGTAAAAAATTGGGCCAATGTGATCCACTGCAAAAAATGTTATTATCCAAAAAAATCATATTCGCTAGAAAATATATCGTACCATTGTAATTGATTGAAATAGGATCGTTCGAAAAATACAGTAAACAAATCAAAAACATTGAAACAACCTTTTTTGTAGTAAAGATTTTCGTTTTTAAAATTTTACTGTAACTCTATTGCCTATTAAACGAGATTTTTTTAAAAAACAAAACTGTTCTTTGCTGGGATAAAAATAACTCAATCAATCAATATCAAAATACCAACTCAATCTGAGATCAAATCCAAATTTGTAGAGCTAATGTAATATCTAGGGTTTATTTTCAAATGAGGCCATTTCGATATAAAAAATTTGAAAAAAGAAAATCCGTAATAAACAATTTGGAGTTGCGAATGTAAATTAAAGTCACATAAACTAAAAAGAAATGTGGAAAAAAAAATTATTGGAAGGGGTCAGAAGATTGTTTATTTCAAAGAAAAATATTTATTGAAGGTGCATTCAAATGGTTTATTAGCAATAAGTCTAATCTTAGCCGAAAAAAGGTTTTTTTTAAATTACAATCTTCAGTAATTGTGTTACAATGAATGCAATTTTGTTATTGTAATTTTTTTGCCATTCTTTCTCCAATAAATTCTTCAGTATTTTTGGAAACAAATTTTCAAAATAAGATGAAAAGTAACGGTTTTGCATTGCATTAGTCCTAATTCACCATATACACAATTCTAATAAGAAAAAAGTAAATGTCTAGCGTTTAATGTTTTTTTTTTTGACAAATATTTAATTTTATCTTTTACTTTGTTATTAATTAATCTCTAGCTGTACTTGGAACATATTTATATCTTGTGACTGAATAATACTTTGGGAAAGATGTATGGGAGAAATAAAGATCATTTTGTGGTAGACTTTCGGTAACATGAAAAGGATTTAATACAACAAATGCCACCGTATTAAAATAACTACTTAATAAAGAAAGAAGGTTCTGCTATATCATACGAGTTATTTATAGAGTATTTTCTATAATTAGGTCGTCCCGACAATACAATAGTATTTAAGAGGACAATAGGATTATGGTAGGTATACTTACATGTGTAGTATGATATATCCTTTTGACGACTATACAATTGGGTGGCTGATATTTGTAGTGTGGTCTTTAAAGAGCAAGTGGTCAACAATGTACTTCCATTCTGCATTCATTCATCTTTTTGACTTCCGACCACATATACGTCTGTGTAAAAAAAGATGTGCACTGTTTCCTTCTATACCTCTTCTTTATTAACACATATGCGGTATAGAAATTTATTACCAACCAAATAAATAAAATATTAAAAGGTAAATATTCCTTTTAGAATTAATTCCGTTTTATAAAGAAATCGGAACTTTAAATATTTCTTTTTAACGAAATTAATCACTCAAATCCTATAGATAGGAAGGAGGAAGATTATCTGAAGCGCACTTCACGATATTCCAGATAAAGGAGCAAAGAGTGTGTATCAACAGCGAGTTATCAATTCCGGTAAAGGTAATGAATCGTAAAATTACCGTTTAGATCGCGAAATCTGAGAGAGCGCACGAACGCGTAGAAGTGTAGCGGAACGCGTAAATAATGTAAAAGTCACGACATCACCGTCATTATAGGAAACTGCTTTGCATAAAGATCCTCGATAGCAGTCAATAAAATAGCGTTCGTCGAATTATGGGTCTTCGAAACTGAAAATTGGGTACTTTGAAATTCAGTTTATTTTCAGCGAAATTAGTATTGATTTATGAAGCCTTTGTCGGGTGTATTTGCAACCAGTTGAGCTTCGTACTCGTTCTGCTTCAATTTTGTCCGTTTTTTGTTTATGTAACTGTGTATTCCTTTATAGCATTTTATTCGACTTCATTGTTAATGTAGTTTTAAATAAAAATCCAATTCTAGATTGTAACATATATATATAAAAAAAAAACCTTGTAAAAAACAATTAATACAACCACTAAAAACGGTGTTAATAAATAAATTCTATCAACGCATAAAGGAGACCGAAAATAACTTGGACGTTGCTAAGACAACAGACAGGTTTGTTGTTGGACTGAGTATGGTTTTCAATGCAAACGCTGTTTTTTTATGTTGGCAGTACTGTTAGGAACCACATTATAAAAACATATGGCGGTTAGTCTAAAACTGTGATAATTACGGTAATTTTTTTTTTATTTCCAGAATTCCAATGTAACTTTTCAATGTAATAACACATAGCTATTCTGCACTATATTTCAATTGTTTGTATTTGTCATTTCATTAAGATTGACTAATAGAGACGTATGTATAAATATTACAAATAAATCTAAAATATTGTTTCGAATTTGCAAGACTAAAATTTTCTTTGAGCTTCAATGTCAGACCGTCCAGCTGTTTATGTGATCCTTCTTAACCACACTATTCCTTCGAAGTTGACGAGTCCACCAGTATTTTAAATCCTCCAGTCATTCCACTTCCATAAGTCACTTCCCTACACCAATTCTTTTCACGTCTCTATCACTAGATTGTTATATTTCCCCAAACCTATTAAATCCATGCCTGGAATCAAAGTGAAGAATGTTGACTAAGATTGGATGAAAATGTGAAAGGACTACGAGGGCCGTAGAGGCATCTGGAAAAGATGAATTCAAAAAGAGAGAAACTGAAAACAACCTAAAATTAAATTTATGAAAAAGAAAATACTGCTGGTATGTTCTTAACTGATTTTAACGGCCCAAAACTAATAGAATGGCAAACGAGCAAGTCAAAAAGGTTACGAATATCACACATATGATTACAAATGATATTTGAAACAAAGTACTTATTGGATATAAGAATAAATATTAAACTGGTAAGTTAAGGGACCTAGAAGACCATATAGAGCTAAGAATGCTTAGAAATACAAAATAATTGAGTTTATTAGAAAGTGAGATCTCGAAAATGAGAAAATCAGAAATAAAGATGGAAGGATATTGAAAAACGTAATAAACCCGCTGGTTATATTAGAAAAAATATATGAAAATAATTAACTTGTTGGGAAGATGAAACATGAATAAAACGGGTTATTTTGGTCATTATCAAACAGTCTATTACCATTCAAAGACATACTAGCGGCACCTTCTATTTCTGTTTCTATTTGTCTTTAAGGTTGATCCAAAGATCACATTATTGAAATGGTGCTCGACTGTCTCCTCGTCTTGTAAATATGTATGTATAGTCGGCATTCAGTTTCATCAAAAAGTCACTCCGAGCTGGTGCTTTCTGAATCTACATTGACCTCTAAGATCAGAAATAATTACTAAGTAGTTCCTTGGTTCTGGCATGATTAAGTGAAATACACTCCTCCGCACGTATCAAACCAGAATAATGGTTCCAATTTTAGAGCACTTTCTGATTTACCCAAAAAATGATTTGATATGCGGCTATGCCAGTGGCAGGTTCCAATCCCTGAAACTGCACCCCAGCGCTCTTTTTCGCAAGGGTGTCTGCGATTTTATTTTCCCTAAATGAATGGTGGTGGTGGTCCCCAGTGGAGACAGATTATCAGCCCTCCTCAATGTATTGGTGTATGCGGGTGTTTTGCAGTCACAAGGCGGTTAGAGTTGCATTTATGCGGCTGTAGTGCTTTCGGCACCACCTAATATGGCTGTGTATTGTCTAAGATTGTAGTATCTTCTGCCTCTTGGACTGGCGTAAAGTACTCTTGCTTTCCAACCATCAGCAATTCAGCAGGCTTCTTCCGTCACCATTATTCCGTTGCATTTCCATTCCTCCCTGTTTGGTAAGGATCTATAATTGATTGAAGACACATTATGTTCCAGCATACCGCCGGAAGTAACCGGTTCCAGCAGCTTGTTGGGCACACAGAAATAAGTATATGGCGATTGATTTACTACGTGCCAGAAGTGAAATGTAATGAATCTGGTTTCCCTTTCCACAACCATGCGCAAGGGTGGTAGGTAGAAGAGTTTCTAATGCCAATGATGGGGAGGAAGACATTACTCCCATGATTGCTATATTTGTGATCCTTTGGATGGACGTAAGTTTTACTGTGGCTCTGATTTCCTACGTTTTCTGTCACTATGCACTACTCCATTGGTTATGGATGAAGGTATTGCCATCACATTAGAGTCTTGGCCTTGTGAGTGATCTTTTCCAAATGTTGATTCCAGGTTCGTGTCCCATGATGTATTTTACATTATCTGCAAAAGTTTCACACCTTGGTAATAGGTGGTACCAAGTGTTTCACTCTCTTCTTTCTACAGCACTATTGTAGCTTTGTTTGGATCAATAATTAAGGTCTTCCTTACCACAACAGCTACAAATGGCGATATTTAATGTAATTGATAATTACTCGTAATTTACGTTACTAATTTTGAATGCTGTAAGCTGCACTTAGTTAATAATGGCTCTAACCATAATTGTTGATAGTCCACTATAGAAAGTTATCGATAGTCCAAACTCGATATCGATATTGCCGATAATAATATCTAGCCGGATTATTACAGTCATATTTCCATGATAAATTTCAAAGTTATCTAGTTCAGTGCTATCACTCACAGTACTAAAACTATTATGTTTTTGGAAGGTATCGTTTTTATTATGTTTCACTTAAACTAACTCTCCAAATTAGTGTTATTCAAAAACATAGTACATTTTCTCCATTAAGGGGAGGTTTACGTGTATTTGACTGGAAAAATCGATTTTTGGCTTTTTGCATTTTTTGAAAGCTCCAAATATATAACATATATGGTTAAAGCGGTTTCGTAATATTCCCATTGTTTAAGCCGCTACGGCTTATTAAAAGAGCGGGTGTACCGAACACAAACGGAGCATATTAGATGTAATACTATATTCGACTCGGGGCTACTCGGGTCGAAATATCATACTTATTGTTTGTTAGTGTATGTATCGTTGACTTTAATGATTAGAAATGCCACTGCAGTCGGGATCACAAATAAACGACAGAGTAGCTATTTATATTACAATAATATGAAGCAATTAGATCCGAAATAAAACGCACGTTTGAAGAAACTGATCTAACAATATTTCTTTTACTTAAAACACACTTTTCCACGCTTTAGAAAACTACTTACCATAAAATGTATCGATTTATTGCAGATGCATTTACACTAAATTTCTTAGAAAAGCTGGCTAGAATATGATAGCACAGGTAACCGCACTACGGATCATCAGAGTAGCACAGGAAAAATGGAAGTCGATACGATGCTTTGAAAGAAATTTTCGCACGATTTCGGATAGGCGACTGAGACAAGACAACTTTTTAAGCAATTTGTGATTTTTAGCCGTACGAAGATGTTACTGTTCAAGAAAAAAAAAAAAAGAGAATGCGTTAGAGATGTACAAAAAGGAATGAGTGGACTTTGAAGAAAGGACGCTGGTAAACTGACTGACAAAGTTATTGATAATTTAACAATAGTGTACTATGGATTGGCAATTAGACAACATCCAGATTCTGCATAAAAAATGAAGGCAGCTATTTGGGCTATATTTTATTATAAATGTTCAACCGACGCGGATCCACGACACATTTATTGCCCAAAAGGTGTAGACAGCCTATGTAAGTGGCGCGTTGCAGAAGCCAAGGTTGAGCTTGCTTCATTCATACATGACCCTCTTTTGCAAAAAAAAAATCAAGTTTTTTCTAGAGTGATTTCTTGCAAAGATGCATTGGAAAAAATTGTCAATACTGAAACGACTCGTTTAGTTCATGTGTGTAGAAACTAGCTCCAAAAGATTTACACTGCGACCCATAAACAATTCAACCTGCTACCTACATTGTCGCAAATTTATTCAATGAAGGTTACTTTGCTGTATTACAAATATAATGAATGCGGTGGGAATTGCAGTAGGACTTAATGCCAAAAATTTCGTCATCAATTCTGATCGTCAGCGCATACAACGAGCAGAGCAGTGTATGTTCAGCGCTGCAAAACTTGCTGTGCTGTCTAAAGGGAAGCAACAAATTTTACAAATGCAGAAGTATGAAGAAGAAGAAGGATTAATGTATGGTGCTGGAATAGCTGACTAAGTGTATGTTGAACTATTTGTAAAAATTTTTGCTGAAAAACTTTGAACGCGTTTTTCTCGAAATATGATTTTTCAAATCTGCGTAAGTTCTAGTTCTTCAAGTGTTCAATATATCAACTTAATTCTTTTGTTTTCTTAATGTAAACAGTTTTTATTGGAGGTTATACCTATAATATACTAAAAATTGCAATAGTCCACATTTTTATATCCACATACACACAAAAAGATATAGAAAATAGTCAAATCAAAGTCCAGGTATCTGCCACATTGTTTGCTTTCGACTTATTTGGTTAAATTTAGGTATAACCTCCAACAAATTTAATATATTTCTAACTCTTCTTTTTATTTTCAATTTCAGATCACTTTTGCGTATGCTAGAGTTTACGCAGTTTGACCTTGTTTTCTGTGCACATTGCTACCTAGATACAAATAGCGAACGTTATAGTGGTCTTGTCATTAAAAAAAATATATTTTTTTAATGTTCAAGTTTTAATATATTTATTAAGAAAAAGCCGTATTTCGTATATCTTTTCCTTTGTCTGAAAAAAAAGCTCAAAGTTTTTTTAAACCTCCCCTTAAATAGGTGTTTCCCTATAAACTCAGTTAACATATTTACATTTCTAAAATTTTTCTAGTAAACAATACCAAGATATACAATGACCATAAAATGAACTAGCTTAAACAGATATTCGTAAAGTCATCTAAAAAAAAAAGATAAAGAAGAAGTTTTCTACAACATTTCAGATTTTTCTCTTATATCAAATATGCAGATGCCATAACCATCAACTTTACATCCATAAATCATACGTTACGTTCAAAATGCAGAAGATCAACGATATAGAAAATGCATTATCTCCGCACATGTTTTCTACTTGTTTCAGATATTTTAAAAATGTATTCCACCATGATACGCCTAATGTTTGCGGTGTTTTGTATGACAGGCGAAGCGACGGGGTAGAATTTAATAGACGGCGCGGCGAGCAGAAATGAAACCGTACAACCCCTCGAAATCTTATATCATATCCTGACTTGTATTTTTTACCCCTCGGGAGAACGTAATGAAAAATATCAACACATCCCTTTAGACAAAGTGCCCGTATAAAAATATTTGAGCTTGGAAATGGCTGGTGTTTCAGAGACAAATCTGAACCGTAAGGTAGAGTTCTGTTTTATTAAAGCGATTCGGATTTGATTTATATGGTAGAAAATGAAAATCGCATTCCTTCCCTCTCGCATACCCAGCATACCTAAAGAACTGAATACATTCCGGAAAAGATTTTATATTTGTACCATAAAACGTAACGCATGCACTTACTAAATGGAAACAAATAAGAGATATTCATACAACGTTAGGTATACTTTGAAATGCGAACCATACTATACTTTTAAAGCGTTAAAATACTTTCCACGTAGACAAAATTTCCCCAAATTCATTCTTTAAATAAAACGAAAAGAAAAAAGAAGGCGAGATTTAGACCAAGCATCAAATATGAAATATAATTTATATGTATATAGCTGGTAATAATTGTGTTTTACTAAACACGAAAAATGTCGGGTAAGGTGAATTTTGTAGTCGTTTGTAAATGAGCAGAATTACATGTTTTACCCTATAAAACGGCAACAGTATTAATTGTAATTTCAAACAATTAGGTATTTATAATTATTACAAATGATTTATACTAATACCAGTACTAGTACTAGTAGATAATGTAAAAGTAGTTAAGAATGCAAGTAACCATGTATAGTCTGTCCACAGATATTGCAAGAATACAAAATTCCATCCTGTATAATACAAAGTATTTAAATTCATTTTATTAATATGTAGATGATACGTAATGTGGTCATTCGCTGAAGCAGCGTCTACTTCACAGGAAATAATAGTTTATTTTGTTTAAAGTCTCGCGTAGTTGAGATAATACGGTATTACTTTAAATATTATCTGCTTCTTTGTTTATTATAAATGCTGACCAGCGAATCCCACGTTACTCTCTAGAAGGGCATTTGAAATTCAGAAAAATAACGCCTTCGATCATTCTTGCGCCTTCCTGTAAAGAGAAGCGGAACTAGTAATCGGTACGGAATGACGTCACAACCAAAGTTTATAAAAATTCTTTACATGGCTGTTTTGAGACAATTAATTCGCGGACTCCGATTTAGCTACAGTAAAGCATGCGTTTCCTTTCGTTCCGGGCGTTTCCATATCTTAAAATTAAAACTTCTCTTCTTAAAATTTTGCATTCAAAATAAGCTTAAAAATTCGAGAACAGGGAGCAAAAGCTTTCCTTCAGAGGTGTTTTGTTTTTGTGCTAAAACCGTTCGAAAAAACCCCTTTTCTTTAAAATTTTTGTGTTGTATAAAGTTTTTGTGCCTTATAATTTGGATTACGGGAAGAATTAATTACCCACATCGGTTGGTAAGATGTTCAAAATTTCTGCTTAAAACTAACCAATGCAAATACGTAAAAACCGTAACTCGTTCACTCTCTCTCTCTCCCTTAATTAATAAATTTGTAAGTAAAAAATTACTAGTGCTTAAATAATCATCCAACTAACTAACGGCCCTGCTTCGACTGACGGAGGAAAACACTGTTGGAAAGCATCTTTGGCTAAAACTTCTAAAACCAAACGCTACTGAACAAAAAAATTGTTTTCCAGCAGTGGCTCGCCGGTCAAAAGAACAGGAGGGGTTATCTGTGAAACGGGATTTGATTTTGTCTTGAATGAATTTGGGCTGACCATTCCAAAAAGTTTTCAGATAAGTAAACCCGTTCCGTTACAATATAACGATTTGACCAATGAGCTTTACCGTGGATTGTTCACTACCTTCTGCGGCAGGTATCGACAAATTATGCATCTCAGGTAATGGGCCGTATTAGTTGGATTTTTCTTAAGGATAGAATAATTATGTTTTATTTAATATAGTCCAACGTTTACAATTTAAAACTCATTGCTTTAAAATAAACAATTAAATTTTAACAGATCATATAAGCTTGTAATTGTATTAAAGAAAGTTGTATAATGGTATTTAAATATTAACATCCCTTTCGCTTAGTTAACAAATTTGTACAAATCAACATATGTAAAAAGCAATAAATAAAGAAATATAGTTGTTGCAAAGTGTAAATGTTAAAATTTCTAAAACAAAAATATGTGGAGACCGTGGACTACCCGATGTACATTCCAGAAACGATATATTCGTGAGTAGGAACACTTCGGTAAGTGAAAGTAGTGATGCGATGGAAGACGAATTTTTAGTATTTTTTTTCTTAGTTGTAGCCATCCTTATTTTTACTTGATATGTAATAGTACTTTTGGCCGATAAGGTACAATTACAATTAGGAATGCACTTATCATAGTAGTAAATTTAATGTAAAATATGTATTTACTTCAAAAATGTAAATACGTATGTATGCATATCAATATATTTTAAAAAACGAACATAAATATTTTTATAATAAACGTTTAGTATAATAGTCTTTGTGAATACGTCCCTGTGAACGACCCGTGCTCGAAGGATTGGGTAAACATTTATTTCTTTTCTGAAATTCGAGTGCTCGTGAATAAGTCAAATCGTTATATCTATGGACAGACTATACAATTAAATTATTATGAAAGTTATAATTCATAAAAACAAATTCAGATCTAGGACCATTTAATTCTGACCTTTATAATAACTAACTAACCTCTATAATATGTAACTTATAAGAAGGAAATAGATCATGATCGTGATCACTGTACCATATTATTTTTAGGTCTAAATAAGGAAAGCCTTGATCTAGTTATTTAGTTCAGTGTTTGCTAGTGATGATGATAGCTTTATTGTCGAAACGTGCGAAACGATATTTCAATTTTTTACATAAAACAATTTAGTATTCTCCCTTAGCTATTTCCAGCAGCAAATCTTATTTAAATAGAACCATATTGCTTTAATCTACATAGCTAGATAAAAAAAAACCAGTTGTCAGCTATAACTGCTCAGAGAACACTATAATATGTAACCCATTATATGTGTACAGGTTGTCCCAAGAAACACTGGGTTGATTATAGCTCCATTTTTGATTTTAGGAAAAAGTCTCTTGCACAAAAGTTCTACAGAATTCAATGCTGTATAACATAAAAATACTTTTGACTATACAAAGTGTTCCAAAAGTAGGAAAACGCATACTTACTCTATTATTGTAAATGCAACACTCTATATATTATTCCATTTTTAAATTCTACGTAGGAAAGTAACATCACTCTATGTAGACTACTATACATTTATCTGTAATAACAACGGTGTTATTTACGCTTTTGTAAAAAAAGCCCCGCTACAAGCTTTCAGTTAAGGCGGCATAGTTTTTATATCCATTTGTTTTACATATTCATATTTTAAATATCATACTTAGTTTGATACAACGGTGAAATTAAAATCGATATAATTGTATACAGCTGTCCAGTATAGTCCTGAACATTTGCTTAATTTTAACCCAAGGTAACTTGATTTTTTTAAATAGCAGCCTCCATCTTTACTTATGCTAAAATTAATACTTAGGCAAAGCCCTTTCAATTTATTCTAAATATTTGTGACGGCTCATACAGGATATTATAGATAATTATTTTTAAATAAATCCAATGAATTTTCCATTAATTTTCAAGTCAGCTTAATATATAAGCATGATATAACTAAATGAAACTGCAAAATGGTAAGAATGCATAGGTACTAGATCATAAAATACGAAACTAATAATACGTTTTTAAAAATAGAAAGAAATTTAACGTAATTCGCTTATGATTAGTAGAAATTATATTACCGTTGTTTGGTAGGCTATGGCAATTGTTTATTACCATAACCTCATTAAACAAGCATTATATTTAATTAATAATGATTAAAAGTTAAAGATATCAAAAAATAATTATTATACAACATCCAAAGGAAAAGTTGAACATTGTGGTTCCAACGAATTGAATAATATCTGTTTTACAGGTTGCGGTCAAGTGACTCTTAAAACTTAAGCTCCTAAGATTTACGTTTAAAAACACTTAAATGAAAGAATAAATAACAAATTGAGTTGATATTAATTACTTGCTTTACATAGCAAAGCCCGAGAAGTTGATACGCTTCTCAAGTTTGGTATTAATATTAAATTTTATTTATTAATTACTTTTAAGATGTAGGTATTAGAAAACAAGAGAGTAACACTTCATTATATTTTCAGTATATGTATATTAACTATTATAATTGGCCAGAGGTAAAAAACGTCGTAAAATTCATATTTGTAAGGAAATAAGACTTGCTTGGCCTGGTTATATTAGGGCTGTTCGAACATGCAGTTGGCGAACGGTTCATGATCACGTGAACCAATCAGCGAACATATTGGAGTTCTCGCGAACTGGAATGCGTTGTCTGATTGGTTCACATGATCGTGAACTATTCGCCAACTGCATGTTCGAACAAACCTATTATTTAAGAGAGCATGATTACTTTCAAATATCAATAGTAAAACAATAAGGAAAAAATATATTCTGTAAAAATTAAAAACTCAGTATAACTCTCTAACAAAGAAAAAATAATAATTTTAAAAAAATCTGCAGCAAACACAAAACTGCGTCGCTTACGACAATTTGGTATGTAATCCAATAACCTAAATTTTGCTGAATAACGAGCTCATCTACCTTCACGGTAGTGTTTAATTCAGCAATAGTTTGTTAAAAACTTGTCTTCATATTTATTAATTTTGTTATTTTTACTTTATGCTTGGAATTTGCATGTTTGCCTAAATATAAAGTAATATAACCGGACCAAACATAGTTTTTATTTTCTTACAAACACCAATTTTGCTTCCACGTAAAGTAAGTACCGCAATAGCAAATGCTAATAATTAAACATTATTGAAATGTCCATTTAAAAAAAATCATATTAATAAACTATTACAATAGCTAATATTTGTGAAGCTGTGGTTTCATGAAGTCTTCTTCTGTTGTTTGCTATTTCCTGCGTTTTAAAAATAAGTAATACACAAAATTTATTATAAATACCAAACTTAATTTATTTCTGTGTGAGTTTAAGTTTAGCCGAACGCGCGTCTGTTCAAATAGTGAGTAGTTTTGATAGTCACTGCGCTGTATTAAGTTTTCATTAATTAATAAGTCGGGCAGCATACATTCAATTTCTTTAGCTTTAAACAAACATCGATTTTAAATAGATGTGAGCGTGTAAAGTAATATTTTTTTATTATTTTTACTTGATATGTAATAGTACTTTTGGCCGATAAGGTACAATTACAATTAGGAATGCACTTATCATAGTAGTAAATTTAATGTAAAATATGTATTTACTTCAAAAATGTAAATACGTATGTATGCATATCAATATATTTTATAAAAACGAACATAAATATTTTATAATAAACGTTTAGTATAATAGTCTTTGTGAATACGTCCCTGTGAACGACCCGTGCTCGAAGGATTGGGTAAACATTTATTTCTTTTCTGAAATTCGAGTGCTCGTGAATAAGTCAAATCGTTATATCTATGGACAGACTATACAATTAAATTATTATGAAAGTTATAATTCATAAAAACAAATTCAGATCTAGGACCATATAATTCTGACCTTTACAATAACTAACTAACCTCTATAATATGTACCTTATAAGAAGAAAATACATTATATTATTATTTTTAGGTGTAAATAAAAATTATTTAAAAATAAGTAATACACAAAATTTATTATAAATACCAAACTTAATTTATTTCTGTGTGAGTTTAAGTTTTAAGAGTCAAGTGGATCCAAGTACCCAAAGAGGTATTTCAATTTAAAGCATACTAGGTTTACCAGTGATATTAAATAATTTCAATTTTTCTACCTGATTTGCATAATTGTGCAGCTTTTTACAACCATAGCTATACCTTTTAGATTACACTGTATTCATTTACCTGGAATAGTTGACGCCAGCCAAACGCGCGTCTGTTCAAATAGTGAGTAGTTTTGATAGTCACTGCGCTGTATTAAGTTTTCATTAATTAATAAGCCGGGCAGCATACATTCAATTTCTTTAGCTTTAAACAAACATCGATTTTAATTACATGTGAGCGTGTAAAGTAATATTTCCGTTAGTACTCTATATAATTCTTTTTGTGTTCGCTATGTCCATTTGAACATGTAGTCACATTCACGAAACCCTATTAAGCAGCTAAACATCAAGGAGGAGTAGATAAGAAAGAAGCATGCATGTACCACGCCAATTCACGATCGATATCTCTATACAATCAATCAATCTTACCCGAATGAATTCTTTCTTTAACGGCGGCATTAAAACATTGCGAACGTTAGCCCGGTGTCAACACGTCCCGCATGTTTGTTCAGTAGCTTTAACCCTATTTAGAACTTTCCTCTCGCAGTGCCGAAATAAATGCAGATTTAATAGAGAGTAAATCAAATTCGAAATCGCTATGTGACTTGCTGATGGGATTCGACAGTAGTGACCTCAAATCCGGGACGAGGGATGATGGAGGGTAAAAGACGACGGTGTCGTACCGACCCTATGCCGCTAGCGTCGCCCGACGTCGAGGATAAAAGGGGGAAACAGGACCGAACTGCGTACAGGCCGGCTGCGCTGGGAGCGAAGTCCGAAGTAATACGCGACTGTGTTTACAATCGTATTGAATATTTATAACTCGGCAGTTGATGAGCGTAGCAATATGCTCCGCATTTAGGAGAACGGTCGCCAGGGAATTTTATCAAGTATGTGGGAAGACCGTGCTTGCTGAATTTGGGTATGTGTGTGTAGGTATATACATATATATGTATTGATTGAATTACAACTGATATTTATGAGGGTAATGTTGTGAATAATTTGAAACGCAAATATATTCGGCAATGAGAGCGAATAGGCGGAAACGTATGCAAAATTCTCTTGTATGTAGTTGAATGTGCTACTTTCAGGAATAT
Source organism: Protaetia brevitarsis (assembly GCA_004143645.1). Classification (NCBI taxonomy): domain Eukaryota; kingdom Metazoa; phylum Arthropoda; class Insecta; order Coleoptera; family Scarabaeidae; genus Protaetia; species Protaetia brevitarsis. The sequence continues at coordinate 73,343 of RXPK01003266.1, forward strand.
TTGTTTTAAACAACAAGCAGAAAATAATTGAAAGTGTGTGTAGCAATTAGTCACTATTAGAAAGCACGCGTTTCACTTTACCAAAGATCATCAATTCTACCATATGACCGATGCACAATAAAGAAATATGTATCTCAGTTTTAGGTGGAAAGTCCTAAATTCTAATAACACAATAATTGTAGGGCGGCACAGCACACACTGGTTTCTAGTATCCTTATTATTGGCCAAAACTCGAAAAATAAACAAATATTGTTGCATGTACACATATATTTTTTGCGGGACCGAGCTACATAAACTGAGAAGAGACAGAGTACATCGAGTAAGGACAAGAGATGGGTTATAGCGGTCCAAATTTCTAAACCTAACTTCACACAAACAACAGCTTCCCAAAATGGCAGTTTGTTATTGTTTACGTTCGTATCTACTACACAAATTAGTTTACTTATCCGTTTAATCTACATGATTTACTTGTTTTATTTATTTATTTTACGTATTTTATTAGTTTTGAATTACCCCTGCAGTTTCAAAAACATTTCATTAAATGTTCATTAACTATGATATTCTTGTGTAAAAGGTAAGATCGGTGGCCAGTGGCCATAACATTTGCATACTTTCTTATATACTATATTGTTAGGTTTAAGTGAAATAACTCAAATAACCTTGAAAGAAGACACCAATGGGTATCATGTTGTAGTGCCAGTCACTCTCGCAAGATAAATTGTGATGCTAACGATGGTCGCAGTTTCTTGGGATTTCCGAATGAATCTAATATATATGACACGACAAGAATTAAGAAAGTACATGAATAAGAAGAACTATTATCGTTGTGCAGAGATTCCTAGGTCACATTAAATCAATTTATTTGTTAGATACACATTTTATGCTAGATTGCTATTTATCGCAGTAACTAACCTAATTCATTCTATGTTCACTTTTTAAAATAATGTGATTTTAGTTTGAACTGCATTATACTGGTATAAATTTTAATCGCATTAATTCACATTATAGACAATTCGATATTATATAGTCTACGTTTGAACTCTATCCACTTGTACACCCCCGGACATTATTGTTGACAAACCAGTGCAGGGTCGGATGTTAGAAATGAAGAAGTCGAATAAAAAGGAACAATCTTTGTATCGCACAGAACGATATAGTCATAACTCTTGAACCCTAATTAAAAGTTATTGTGTATTCGTGTGAGAAATTTGAAAGTCCTTTCCACCGATGCTATTGCATTTTTATTAATTTATCTGAGAAAGAACCACAACATATTTATTCCTGGAAGAATCTTTTACACTATAAAAATATAAACAAAGATTTATTTTCACAAAAAGGAAAGAGTATGAACATAATTATCGTAAAACACTTGCAAATATATGTATCCCTTAATCAAACATTATTTTACTGGAATCGTGTTTTTTATTACTATAAAATGTTCATAAATATTTGCAACAAAATCAGAATAAAAAACGCATAAATTTGTGTATTTTTTTAATCTATTTTTCTACTTCCTTTAAAATATAAATTATTCTACACGTTTGAAAATTCTCGGCAACAGGTTTACAAAATGGCAGCTGGGCTTGAAGGTCACTCAAAACGGACCACTCAAGAACAATGCATTTTTGCGAACATGTCCTTACTGTAATATACTGTGGAAGAGATTCATTCTTAGTTAGTTCATAGATACAGAAGGTTGAATTTCATAAGTGTGGTGTAGTGTAGTCATTATTATTATTTGTTAGTACTGCACTTTCTACGTTGGCTTGTGATTGAAACAGGATAGAAGATTCATTCTTTACGTACCTAAGAAACATAAAATATGCACCAGCATAATTGCTACAACACAGTAAAGTAATTTTATTGCTGTCTGTCAGGCTATTCAATTTTCGATCAAATTCCTAAACTAGCTTTGATTGCATCTTGGGTTTCACTAATGCCCTCAGTATCGCCTGGATGTCTGTAGCAATATAGATGCGCTTATTTTCATAAGTTCTCTGAGTGATTTCAGTTGCACAATGTAATTATCTGTTATCCAGCGACATTTTCGAACACGTTTTGGAAAACCACCACTTACTAGACAGTCGATCTACGATTGGTACAATAAATTTGAAACGACAGGGTATTTATGTAAAGGCCAACGTCCGGGAAGACCTCGTATGTCAGAAGAAACAGTGCAACGTGTTCGTGCTGTTTACCAACGAAGTCCACAAAAGTCAACAACACGTGCAAGTTTGGAACAACAAATTCCGTAACCAACTATGTGGAAAATTTTACGTAAACGACTAAAACTGACGCCTTATAGATTGCAGTTGGTACAGCATCTACGTGAAGATGACAAGATATTATACATATTATACGTCAAGATTTCTGCAATTAAATACTGCAACGTAATAAAAATGAGTTTTGCGAGCGGATA
>RXPK01003267.1:0-56947 GCA_004143645.1 Protaetia brevitarsis
GTATTGTTATTAAGTAATAGCAGAATATAATTCTTTAGTAACATCCAAATTCCACAAAATATGTACTTGCATACGTTTAACGTGAGTAAATGGCAGCAAATAATGAATAGCGTCAATTTGAAGTCGAGATTGGACTTCCCTCTCTGACACACTCTCTTTCTGATTGTTGAAAATGAAATAGATAGCTGAGGCATCCGGTACTAAAATAATGGAACGCTACTAAAGTAGTTTTTTTTTTTTTGAAGACAAAACATCAAAAGTACCGACAGGCAAGTGACGCTTTTTCTCTTAACTTATCTATTCGCTGGTTTAATTACTTCAACCCTGATTATCCCTTTAAACATTATCTCTGGAGTAATTCTATCGCGTTTTTAATTCAACTTGTTATTTTCTTTTTTTTTTTTCTTCTCCTTATTGTATTGTTATTTAGTAATGCAGAAGAATAATTTCTTTATTACATTCAAATTCCACACATTGTGTACTTGTATGCGTTTATCGTAGCCAAATAATGAATAGCGCCCCATTTTGAGTCGAGATTTAGACTTCCTTCTCTGACACACCGTTCTTTATGATTGTTGTAAAATAACCAAGAAGCTAAAGAGGCATCTGGTACTAAAATAATGCAACACCACGAAGAGTTGTTTTCTAAAGACAAAACAAAGTTGCCGACAGCAAGTAACGTTTTTTCTCTTATCTTATCTGTTCGCTGATTTAACTACTTGAACCCTGAACTACCTCTAATTCTTGAAATTTTTTAATGTAGTGTTTATTCCGTTTTTCTTCTCTTTGCATAAAATTATTTTTCGATTAATGTACTATAGACTCCATCTTCTTGATTGGGAATTTATTTTCATTCCAGTCTGCGAGACGATTATTTAGAATCAATCGAAGGCATACAGGAACACCTAGTGAGACGAACCGTCCAAACGGTTACCTATTCTCGGGGAGCTTACGGCCGGCGGAAAAGACTTCAAACCGAAAATGGACCACCTGACTTGTTTCCTACCGGGCACCTTGGCATTAGGAACGCACCACGGATTGCCAACATCACACCTGAAGCTGGCCGAAGAGCTCCTAAACACCTGCTACCAGACGTACGCGCAGCAACCCACCTTCCTCGCGCCGGAAATCACCTATTTCAACATCCAAGCGGAGAATTCCAACGACATCTACGTTAAAACGAACGACGCCCACAATCTACTCAGGCCGGAGTTCCTCGAAAGCCTCTGGTACATGAATCAACTCTACGGCAACGTTACATATCAAGAGTGGGGCTGGGAAATCTTCAAGCGTTTCGAACAATACCAAGGTCACCAACGATATACGTCTATTGGTAACGTGAGAACGCCCGCCTCATTGAAGCCCAAGCGAATGATGGAGTCGTTCTTTCTTGGGGGAAACTTTGAAATATTTGTATTTACTTTTCGCTGACGATCCGAAGCTGTTAGATCTGGATAGATACGTTTTAAATTCCGAAGCTCATCCGTTGCCGGTGTACAGTGTATGAGACGTTTTTTTTTTTTTTAATTGATTATTAACTATTAGCGCCCTCTAGTCTCGGTAGATCTAAGTTTTTTTTTTGCGACTGATGTATAATTTTATAATGAAATCGATTGATTTTAATACTCTTGATTTTATTTTTTTAATTCTGGGGCTATGTAATATTTGATGTTGTGATCCAGTATTAATAAATGTAATCGTGCAAGAAGGGTAACCAGAGGAGTAGTGCGTTCGGAAATGTAATTTTTGTTTATTAAATGTCTCCGCAAACAATTCTTAATTATTACTAAGATTAAAAAAAAAAAAATTAAGCTAATATTTTTTAATGTTTGCTTTATGTATTTGGCGTTGTAAACTGGTCTACTGTATTTACAAGTAAATAACCGAAACCAAAGTTTAGTAGTACAAAATCTTAAACGCACAATAATTACATCAAATATGACATACAATAAATAACTCAAATTTTATGTTTTTTCTTTTTTCTTGAGGTAGCGGCTTTTTTTTAAATGAATTATTTTTTTTTTACCAATTAAAACATTCTCTTTTGACGTTTCGATAAGTTTTTTTTATTATTGTCTTCTTCAGAAATTATTTACTACAATTCAATTTTTTATAACATTTAAAGACAACAAAAAACATTTTAAAACACTTTAAATTCAGTATGCTTCACACATAGTATTGTACAGTTGACGAAAATAAAAAATAGGACAATTTGTTATAACGCATTTTGACTAAAATTAAGCGTCTTAAATGCGACTTTCATTTTTATGGTAATGTCTGTCAGTTTGACATATAAATTCATATATTTGTCATAAAGTTGAAATGCCGCAGCTATAGTCTTTTTATCGAAAGCAAGGATAATTAGCAAAGCAGAAAATGGTTGGTCTATAAAGAAGAATTGGCAGAATTGTATTATATATAATCGTAATACGGTGCATGAATTCTCAGAAATGGAGAAACGAACAAACTCTTAATAGACAGCCCGGTTCGGGAAGACCTAAAATTCTACACCTTGCAAGATGATGCTTTGGTAATGCACTTGAGGGAAAATCCTTTCGATAGCGTAGTTGATGCAGTTGCAGCTAGTAATTACCCTGGTCTTTACGCACAGCTCAGAGTCGTGTAAGAAAATCGGAGTTGCGTTGTCGTTATGCTGCTCGCAAGCTAATTCATCAAACAAGAACATAAGGAAGCACGTCTAGGGTTTTGCTTGGAATTTTTGTTTGTGATATAGATTTTTGGAGAAATGTCATTTTTACTGATGAGAAATATTTCAATCAATGAATTGTGGCCGAGTTAGAAGTGTATCGTCCAACAAACACACGCTTTGAAGAAAAATACATTAGTAATAATGATAAAAGTGGACGATTTTCGGTAAATATGTGGGCGTGGATATCTATACACGGACCAGGTGTTTTGTGGCATATTGAAGGCAGATTTAACGCCAATTCTTACATACAGATACTTGAAAATGTGATGCTACCTTCCGTCGCCCATTTCTTTCCGCAACAGGATCAATATATCAGCAAGACAATTGTCCCAATCCACAAAGCCAATAATGTCACCAACTGGTTTACAGAAATATATAAATGTTCTAGACTGGCCAAGTCGAAGTCCAGATTAAAATATAATAGAAAATGTTTGGGGGTTTTTAGTAAAAGTCATTGAAAGCGCAATGTTAACCCAGAAATTCAGAAGAATTATTAAAATGTGCTAAATGATGCATGGGAAACTATCTCTGAAGAGTAACTGTATCAATTTATACAATTCATTGCCCTAGAAGATTTAACGAACTTATACGCAAAAACGGCGCCATTATTAAATATTAATTTTTAAATGTTTCTATTATTTGGTTGTATTGTTGAAACTTTAATTTAATTTAAAGATGTTTTACAGATGTTCTTTTTTGGAAAAATAAATGAACTACTCTATTCTTTTGTCAATCTTTCGGAAACTTTTTCGTAAACTAATATTTCCTCGTGAATTTGCACGCAGTGTATTTACCTGTTATCTGTCATAAAATCAAATTGACATAAGTTACAATTACATTAGAGTAATAAAGTTGTCCTATTTTTTATTTTCGTCAACTGTACGTGACAAATAACCTTGTTAGTAATTTTTAAAATGTTTTGTGTTGTCTTTAAATGTTATAAATAAAAAATTGAATTGTAGTAAATAATTTCTGAAGAATACAATAATAAAAAACTTGTCGAAACGTCAAAAGAGCATGTTTTAATTGGTAAAAAAAAATAATTCATTTTTTAAAAAAAAAGCCACTACCTCAAGAAAAAAGAAAAAACATAATTTTACATATGGCTAAGAACAATCCTCAAAAATCTCAAATTTTTATATTAATACTCTGTTTCATAAATGAATTCTTGCTGAGTTTGAGTATTATAACTTTCAATTCATCGTTATCCAAAGAACGGAATGTGTAATGTATGGTTTAAGAAAATGATGTCCGTTCCATTTAGTTTTCATCGTATTAATCTAATAAAACATCATTTTCTTGAACCATATATTTTAACTTTCGCCACAGTTTTGATGGGGACACAACACAGAGTGAACAATTATTATTATTATTACATTTTTATACACATGACGATATACCCACCTTTTTTTCTTTATTAGTAACTTAGATTATAACTCTCGAGAAATATCAAAAGTATGTATGTATCTTAGTGCTGTGTAGAGGCGGATTAAGTTGGATAAGATAGACGTAAAATGTGAAACTGTTTTGTTGAATGGATCCCTGTAAATTGATTTTGAAAGTCGATATTGAAATTACCACGTAATTTGTTGTTATTTTAATCGGTAAGAATCATTTTTGTTATATTATGGAGATGTCGAAAGCTTTTTTTTTTTGATCTTCGAACCTAAGTATGATATAAATAAATTGAGGATTTTAATTTTTATCTTGTTTTACTGCACCCATCACATTGGCAAAAACAAGTTTATTTTTTTTCATTAGTGTTAAATGACGTACAGTGGAAAACGATTAATACGAAATCGTACTGGGTGTATGTAAATTGCTTCCCGAGATAAAAAGCAAGTTCATTTATTATAACAGACGAGGTACTACGTGAGTCAGTTTGCTATGACGTCACGACCGTGTTGCAATTTTTCTTTTCGTCAAAACGTAAACAAAACATTAGGTATTTAACTGTCAAACACTTTTGACAGGTGAATAAACAAACTCTTAAAAATAACATTTACCGTTAATATTAGTGATGATTCTTTTTGAAAATCAGGATTTAAAGTAAGTTAATCATGATAGCAGTGGAAAAAAGCACAAGTGAGTACAATAAATTTAATCGGGACCATTATCGCTTGAAGTATTCACAGTAACGATTAGTATGCAAGTTTCTTACATATGACAACTGTCAAAAAGCCTACGTCAAGTGCATTGGATCTAAATAAGTTACCAGTCGAGCCAAATACGTCCATGATTCATTTAAATTAGTTACCGTAACCAGTGACTTTCAGCGCTTTTGACCATCCATATCTCGAAAACGGTTGAGAATTGGACTTATGCTGACTGGAAGTGTTTTGCTAATTTTGATACAAGGAATAACCCTATGAAGTTATGCAACTCAACGGGGAGAGAGCCTGTATATCAAATTATGTATTTGAAACCTAAATAGTGTATCTAGTATGTACCTGGTTGTGTAAATTTAACAGTAAATCGAGTTAATAAATTTGACGTCATCGAGATTATTTAAATTCTTTTTGGCACGCTTCGTGAACATAAAAAAAGTCGTTTCTTGAGTTTCGTGTTAAGCGATTTCCACTTATTTATGAAACTTTCTTTTTCAAGTTTTTTTTTAAACAAGTAATAACAAAGTTTCATAAATCCAACACGATAGAAATCTGTGGTTGGATTAGATTTGGTTGTTTTTCTTATCAGGTTTGAATAAAGATCTAGGACTGTTTTTGATATACATATATTCAAGAACACTGATCAATTTAATGTAACCGGAAATAATTTAACAGTTATCGGTAGATATCGCTTACCATGTTTTAAATTAAAATTAGAGGTAAATCTACACATCTAAACACCTATCAAAGAGTAGTGGCAGCCAGTGCGGTTCGTAACAATGTTGAGTCCCCCGCCCATTTAAACTCCCACCGTCTCCATTTAATTAATTTTTGCAAGAATTCTCTTTGACTGTTAACCAAAATAATACCTGACAAAAAAATAATCTTATGCAAATTCAAAAGCAATTATTCATAATAAACCAGTTACGATATGGTGTTCAATTGTGCGTGTTTGTGAAAATAGTATTAAAAAAATGTCGAAAGGAAAGCCGATAAGTGTAGAAAAGAGATTGGGTATTTTCACATTACACGAGGAAGGAGATTCTATGCGTGTGATAGCAGTAAAATTAGGAGTGACAAAATTACAATCCATTACACTATTCGTCGCTACCGAGACACCGGAACATTCGAAGACCGGAATCGCCCACGTCCGTCACGAATAACAACCCTCGCGGAAGATCAACGCATTAAAGTGTTGAGTAAGAGAAATCAGCGATTGCCGGCGCCCGAAATCGTAGCGGAAATGAATAGGGAACGCTAACGACCGATATCTTTAACGACAACTAAACCCCGCTTAAGGAAAGCCGGTTTATTCGACCGCGTTGTGGTAAGAAGACCGTTGCTCCGTCGTAAGAACCGCCAAAAACGATTACAGTGGGCCGAAACTTTTAGGGATTGAACCACAGAAAATTTCAGAACGTTCTTTGGACTGCCGAGTCCAAGTTCAAAGTGTTTGGGCAGAAGCGCAGGGTTTTTGTAAGACGCACGAAGGATGAGCGAATGTTGCACGATTGTGTCGTTCCCACAGTAAAGCGCGGTGGTGGTTCAAATATTGTTTGGGGTTGTTTTAGCAGTGCAAGGAGAGCTCGGAAAATTGACGGCAGTATCCAAAATAAATTATAGACGCATATTGGAACAAAATGCTGGAACGTCAGGATTGCGGTTGATTGGGGAGAACTTCGTGTTTGCGCATGATAACGACCCCAAACACACGGCACGGATCTGCAAAAATTATCTCGCGTCTCAAATATAGAGGATAATGTTTTGGAAATCATGCCCTGGCCTCCGCAGAGTCCGGATTTGAACGCCATTGAATCATTGGGGGATGAGCTGGATAGGCGAGTAAGGAAAGTCTGCCCAACTTCGAAAGAGCACCTATGGCTACTTCTACAAGCAAAATGGAACAATATTTCCCAGGAAACTCTGACAAAACCAGCCACGCCAGTGCCAGCCACGAGTGGTCCGGGCCGTAATGAAAGCTAAAGGAGGATTCTTTAACGAAAAGAAAGTATAATATTTTGATGTGAATGTTTTGTTTTATTTTTTATTTCTTCATGTCATTTGTTTATAGTTTTGTTTCTACGAATACGCTTTTATTTTCTTTCGAATTCCTGTCTTTATTTAGTTAGCTATAATTTACTAGTTGTCCTAAACTTAATGGCTGGTAGTGTACATCACGTGGAATATTTCAATGCAAAGCGATGATGCACATATTCCGTTAACTTCCGACTGGGAACGTCAAGCAGCTATGTTTTCGCAACATCAAATATACAATATTCCTGTTGTTTTTATTTAGTTAGCAATAATTTACTAGTTGTCCTAACTTCGATCGCCGGTAGTGTACATATGTTTAATAGCCGATCTTCGATGGCCGCCTCACTCAAACGTTTGCTTTAGATTTCAATACCGTGATAGTAGGAGATACTCTTCCCCTGCACATTCCCGACCATGCATATGCTAACTACCGTGTGGCCGAGCGCTGACGTATACCGATGACGCATCTAGGAACGCGTATGCTTAGAATCATCACTAACCACCGTCTGAAATCGGAGCCAATCTGGATATGGCTCCATGCTCGGAACGGAATCGCAACGTTCGTTCTGTACTTAAATGTATGTGTGTGTGTGCACGTATATTTATCGGTATTTTTCCGAAAAAGAAAGGTTTTCAATGATTCATTTGTGATTTGCAATGGTGGGGCAATGGTCCCGTGGCTCTTTAAGAAGAGCCGCCACTGGTGACACCAAGATAAAGTGAAATATGAAAATATGACCTATCATTCCTTCTCAAGATATAGAATATTAATTATAGTAAACAGTATCTTCTTAGACATTTTTGGAAAATTAAACACAGTAACCATATTATCAAATACATATAAATGGCACAATGGGATCCGATCCACTGATAATGGCAACCCACATGTTCCCGAAATAGTTGTGTACGACGGAGTGATCGATATTCATATGGTACATATTACGCTACATCCACAGATAATGCTTAACGAGATGGGACGCTAAAATACTAATAGGTGACACTGATAAATAAATCTAGATGAAACGTATTTTGGCACCGTCCTGCGAATTCAAATTTTAAATATTTAGTGTTTGTTCCGAGGGTGAGATTCTAAGCGTAATTATAACGTTTGCAAGGTTATCTGGAAGCATCTAAAGTAAATGCTTTCAGAATTTACAATTAACCTTACGGACCTTATAATTGTGTATAGAAATCTCACCACAAAACTAAAATGTTTACCCTAAAGGATTGTCACCTCAATTTTTCCTTTACAATAGGGGTTAAGGATGTGACGATTAATTGTATGGCTATTTTAGATGAAAGAACAATAGAAACAAATAATAACCCTCATCAGATGCGAGTGCAGTTTTCATTTGCTTAATCGGCTAGAACCTTTTTTTGTACTGTTATAAAATAATTCACAGATATGCACGAAATGAAATGAATCAAAAATATCATCTCAAAAAATTAGAAATGTCTAATTACACTGTGAAACTGAATGCCGCTTCCTGTGGATTGAACATCTTTACAGCTAACTCTTAGGTAATAAAGAGCCATTGTATTTACTTAACTACAAGCAGCTATAAATGCCAATTAGACTCATAAATCACAATCACAACATACATACATTATACGGACATGAGATAAATTGAAATAGATATACGTCATCAATAGAGACGGATTATATGCAAAGTGCATATATTTTTTTTTGCATATCTTTAATTTAGTCTATATGTAGACGTATACAGCTAATTGAACTTCATTAGCGCTAATTAGTGATTACATATATTGCATATTAGCATTTCTATGCATATTTTTTTATACAAAAGTGCATATATTGCACATTTAAGGCTTTTTTCTTGTCCTTGTCTATTAGTAAAATTCCTAGTAATTCCTAATGTAGATCGACAACCGACAATTTCAGAACGATAATTATTTTACATTGGTATTCGCTAATACTACTTCTCCAAGAAATGCACATGTTTAATTATCGCTAGCAGAAAGGATATGTAAATACGACTTTATTATTATTAATCTCCAAATAACTATTCATTCATTGAATATCTTTGAGCGAAACAGCATATAATTGTATTACGTTTTTAAATACTGTGGCGTACATACAATGAGTACAGCGAACAAACATTTCTTTTATGGATTAGACCATATCCTGAACTGGTAAAGGATGGCGACAAAATATTTTTGTCGAGCCTGCAGTAAACTGGTAAGTTTAATTTTACTAAAAGCTTTACAATTGTTTTTAAATTCTTGACTTTTGATATAAAATGACAATTTTGTTGTAGTTGTCTTTCTGAGAGAAAATACCTGATTGATCAACACGCTAAAACTCCATCACATATTGGAAAATGTGAAAAAACTAAAGCGATCCGCATGTGTGCAGCAATCTATACGTCAATGCGTAGCATCAACTTCACGAAACTCTAGAACAAGAAAGATATATACGGATCTGTTGTAACGCATTAATTTCGTCTAACATACCATTAGCAAGGATTAAACAATGTTAATTTGAAATCATTTCTGCACAAAATATTGAAAACATAATAATTGCTGACGAAAAGTACCTTACGAAAAAATTATGTCACATCTTGTTACCTAGCAACAATAGCAGAAATTCAACAATTGGTAGTAGAAAGTACGGATAAGTGTGGCCGTTATATTGCCCATTATAGAAATTCTTCACGAAGGTATTGTAGGTAAATCATATTTAATTTATTGTAAAGAACTTCAAAAAACAAATAATGTGACAATTGCCCAATTCGTTCAAGAGGTTTATCAAAATTTCTTTTTACCTGGAAGTATACTTGTGAAAAAATTTTTACTAATGTTGTCCCGACGCTGCACCATACAATGATAAAAGCCGCGCAAAATTTAATTTTTTTTTATAGTAACATTATTCATACCACTGTTTAGCTCATGGGTTCAAATCGTATAGCCGAAACATTAGGAATCAATTCCCTTTGATTAATGATTAATTAGCAATGTCAAAAAAGTATTTTAAAGCACCTTTACGAATCCAATTTTATAAGGAGCGACTTCCCGGTGTTAAGTTGCCTCCTGAACCGATTATTACGAGATGGGGTACATGGTTAGAGCTTGCAATTTTTTTCGCCGATAATTTTGAAGGAATAAAAATGTAATTCTTGAAATCACTGCTGACTGCATTGCTCTAGAAAACTGTAAAAAGATAGTAACATCAACAGAATTGCTACAAAATTCTTTTGTATATTAAGTCAAAATTATAGCTTTGTTTCAAGTCATTCGTAAACTAGAAACGCAAGGGATGTCGCTCTCGGAATCAGTCGAAATAGTAGACGAATTTGATATGCTATGTAAGAAGGTTAAGGGTACAATAGATAATTCTATATACGATAAATTTAAAAAAGTGATAAATAAAAATACGGGGTATTTGAAATTGAAGAAAGTTAAGAAAATTTGGAAGGTGAAACAGTAAACGATTTCGACTTTAATTTTAGTTTAGAATGTATTGCAAAGTTAAAAAATGCACCAATTACATCTGTTGAATGTTGAAAGAAGCTTTTCTATTTCGAAACATATGTATTCTGATAGAAGACAAAACTTTCTTTTACACAATTTTGAAAAACATTTAATTATAAATTGTTTTAGAAATATGTTGTGAAAAAATTTTGTGCAATAAAGTTAATGTTTAAATTTTCTGCTCTTATTTATTTTATGTAAAATTTGCTATTGTCGCAATTTTTTTGCATATATGCCCGGATTATGCATATTTTCTCAAAAATCGATGCATATATATGCGCATATATTCCAGTTTTTCTTTGCATATAATCCGGTCTCTAGTCATCACCGTAAAGAAAAGTGATGGTTTCTGTATAATCAAACAGCTCCGAAAGTTCTTATGACAACGCACGAGTTTTACTAAATTCCACTTACCCTTCATATTCACGCCAACAACGAAAGCGCTGCAACCTTTGATGCCCTGTTAAAATAATGCTGCAAACAAACACACTAAAATAAAAAATTATCGTGGGAAAAGTAGCGTAGATAACTCGTCGAAAAGTGTCTAAGCGCACCTCGCGGGTTTCTTTCAAACTCGTGCGTTATTATGACAATTTCCGCACTCATTGTGTAATACATTATTAAAAATAATAAACAATCCACAAAATCTACTAACCTTATTAATGAAATACGAAAAAACAATTAAAATAATTAACTTAAATTAACTAATTAGTTTTTCTACTTTATATCAATTATATACGCTATGACATCGCGATTATTTTTGTTAAAATAACATCATTATTTCTTATATAATTTAATACGGTATGTAACTTAAGTTATTTTCTCATTTCATTTTTTCATTTGACCCGATTCGAAACCCTCTGCCATTTTTCTCTTCCTCGGTCTAAAAGTGGTCATCGGATTGCGAGAATCGAGCCGACTCACGTTAGTGGTGGAACGCCCCTATGTCATTCCTGGTCATAGTTAACAATCCGGCGCAGTCGTTGTTATCCACGGGCAATGTCGAGATTGCGTGATTTACGACCAAAAAATCAATACTGCCAACGTTCCTTGGCAACTTATTCGGTATCTCTGGCGGAACGGGGTACTTGCGTTTCCGTTCCAAATCGGCGTGGATGACGGAGAACGCTCTGGGAGGCAAAACCTGCGCCTTGCGCGGTTTTATATTGGGGAGGTGGAATTGCGGGGGCGGGATTAGAGGGGGCATTGGCGGCGCGTTGGTCCGACCGCCAGCGCACATGTGGGTATCGTCCTTGGCTCTCACTTCCGCCGTCAAATCGGAGAATCTCTGTTCCCATTCGTCGATGTGCTTCCTGAGATCGGCGATCGTCGCCTCCTGTTCGTGCATCTTCGCGCTGTGTTCCTGGATTTTGCGTTCCTGTTCTTTGATCTTGATCGATTGCGCTTTCAATTTGAGATTCTGTCGTTTCACCTAGCGAGAGCAAAACATTTTACAGACCGCGCTTCAAGATATAGACACACCTCGATTACCCTTCTTTCGATTTTATTCAATTGCGTGGTGAACATGGCCAATTGGACCTTCTGGTGTCGATTCAATTTCCTCATCTTACGCATCTCAGACGCCACAGTGTACTCTACCAATACATATTTTCGACGACCTTGAAGGGCTCTGGGGTACGAAAGATATCACTAAAAAAGAAATTTAACGTTAGTAAATTTATTATATTCTAGTATCCAATGAACGTTATATGTGAAGGTTAGATAAGAGTAATAAAACTCGTTCTTTCGTTCATCTAATATTTATTATTTGAGTACTAGTTTCGGCTTTTTAAAAAGCCATCTTCAGATCAACGTCAAAAAAGGTAAAATTGTCGATTATCAAAATAAAAAACACTAAACATGAAAATAAATTGAGCGGACACCAACAATTATACAAATAAATTAAATATAAAATTTAGGTATAAGAAAAACTTTTTACACAGAATGACAATGATATAAATGATTCAAACATATTTAAACAATTTTCGCAGTTCAGTTTACAATAAATATATTAGACACGGTTTTCATATGTTTGAATCATTTATATCATTGTCATTCTGTGTAAAAAGGTTTTCTTATACCTAAATTTTATATTTAATTTATGTGTATAAAATTGTTGGTGTCCGCTCAATTTATTTTCATGTTTGGTGTTTTTTATTTTGATAATCGACAATTTTACCTTTTTTTGACGTTGATCTGAAGATGGCTTTTTAAAAAGCCGAAACTAGTAATCAAATAATAAATATTAGATGAACGAAAGAACGAGTTTTATTACTCTTATCTAACCTTAGTAAATTTAATTGGCGCGAGTTCAAATCTCGCTCTGGGCAATTAAGGTAATCGGTTTTTTTTTTTTTTGGGTGGCCATAATGGTGATTAGAAGAGAGATTTGGCTCTGCACAGGTGCTTGATTAGTATTACCATAGATCAATTAATTGTTCATTCAGTGTTTTATTTTTCGTCCCGATTTTGGATACCTATTTTGCTCTATTTATCTTGATGGACTATACATTTAAGTCCAATCTACCTTATTTCTGAGTCATGAAGTTTAAAACGTAGTTCGACGTTCAACTACACGACCGGCCACTGGAGAACTAGTATAATTTTAAAAAATCCATTTTTTTTCAATATTTAATACCTTCAACATTATTCTAAAAAAAATTACAATAAAGTAAGCATAACAACAAAGCATTTAAGACGGAAATCATCATTAGAATAAGCCTATTGAAGAAGAAAATTAATTCAACCTAATAGCAGCTAATAGAACCATTACGAACGATATTTAAAGGAATGCCGACAAGCATGTTCACATTAGAGGGGTAAAAAATGCCTAAGGAAAAGCCGATAAGTGTAGGAAAGAGATCGCCTATTGTCACATTACACGAGGCAGGACATTCTATGCGTGTGATAGCAGAAAAGTTCTACAATAAAATCTACAGTTCATTACACTATTCGTCGCTACCGAGACACCGGAACATTCGAAGACCGGAATCGCCTGGGTCCGTCACAGATAACAACCCTCGGGGAAGATCGACGCCTTAAAGTGTTGAGTAAGAGAAATCAGCGATTGCCAGCGCCCAAAATCGCAACGGAGATGAATAGGGGACGCGAACGACCGATACCTTTAACAACAACTAAACGCCGCTTAAGGAAAGCCGGTTTATTGGACCGCGTTGTGGTAAGAAGAATGTTGCTCCGTCGTAAGAACCGCCAACAACGATTACAGTGGGTTGAAACTCATAGGGATTAAACCACAGAAAATTTCAGAACGTTCTTTGGACTGCCGAGTCCAAGTTCAAAGTGTTTGGGCAGAAGCGCAGGGTTTTTGTAAGACGCACGAAGGACGAGCGCGAGAATGTTGCGCGATTGTGTCGTTCCCAGTAAAAAAATGGTGGTGCTTTAATTATGATTTGGGGTGTTTTAAAAAATGATGTAACGTCAGGATTGCGGTTGATTGAGGAGAACTTCGTGTTTACGCATGATAACGATCCCCAAGTAGAGGAAATGTTTTGGAAATCATGCCCTGCCTCCGCAGAGTTCCGATTTGAACCCCATCGAATCACTGTGGGATGAGCTGGACAGGCGAGCAAGGAAAGTCTGCCCAACTTCGAAAGAGCACCTATGGCTACTTCTACAAGCAAAATAGAACAATATTTGCCAGAACACTGTGACAAAATTAACAGAGCGCATGCCACAACCCAGTAAACCAAATTCAAATTTCCCGCAATTATTTTTAGTAACTTCAACATTAAAGCATGAAATTACCTACGATTTTGTATTACATTAATAGTTATTTGAATACCTTTAAGTTGAAGTTACTAAATATAATTGCGAAAAATTTGAATTTGGTTTACTGGGGAGTAAATAAAAATAAGAAATAAAATTTATATTCTTTTTTGAAATATCCTAATGCTCCAATTTTTTTATTTTGCGGTTTTTGCTGTGCCGCTAGATGGCGCCACTCTTTAGGGCGTAAATTACGAAATAGCTCGTAGAGGACGTTATTGTTTGCCGCGTCGATTCGCAATGGAAATTTCTGGGTGGGAATCCACTAGAACATTTAAGAAACATGTACAGCTCTCCAGAGTCCAATGCGCCAAATATAAATACGCGCGCGTACGGAGACTAATCAGTTTATTTCGTGTAATATTTTTAGGTGGAGCACGGGGTTAGAACGCTTTGGAATGTTAAAACTCGAAGTAGTTTAAGAAGTAGTGCGAAAGCCGAAGCCATAGACGTTACGAGTAGGCGAATTGGGTGAAAATAAATAGTAGTTTAAATAATTAGTAATTAAGTGAGTTTAGTTTATTTTCATGGATTTTAAATGTTGAAATAAATACTTTTTATTAAATATATCGCCTATATGATTATTTGAATCTTGAAAGCGTTACAATATTTTGGCAACTAACTCAAGCACCCTGCATACCGTCGTAGAGTGAACAAAATAAGCTTTACAATATGTAAAGACAGGACCAATATTACTGTTTTGAAATCCAGTATGGACTTAGATCACAGTAAAATTTAGAATATCTAAGCTTTGTTTATTAGAAGTTAAGCAAAATAAAATCCTAACAAGCTGCTATTTTGTCATGTTACAGGAGGATTATAAAAACTTGCACTAGTAATCATATTTATTTGTTAGTTTAATAAAAGTACTAACCATGTCGTAAGTATAAGTCCAGATCAGTTAGAATATTCTGAAATAGTAAGTGCTGTGTGCTGTTTAGAAAAAAAAATGTTGAGAAAGGCGAAATACTAAAGAATATTTTTTTACAAAATAACCAAGGCATTCTAATAGCCGTACGGAAATGATGCCGATTGAAATAAACAACGCATATCTTTTATTTAAATGCCTCAGAGATGGATATTCTAAATAATTAAATAGTCGATATTCTACTTATTCTACTTATTTGAAAACCGTAGTCTTGTCAGACAAAATATCAAAAAATCATATTCTGAGTGCGAAGTGTTAACATCTTCTATATATTTTAAAGTGTCGTTTGTTATTTACACATTTTACTTATTACTATTATTTACATTGCACTTTCCAATTTTACTTATGTTTTTAAATCTTGACTATTTTGAAACTGATTATAGATTCTGACCTGAAGATGGTCGGTTAGAGCGAAACCGGTCGTGTGATATATTAAAGATTTTGTGAGGATCAAGACCTTTTTCTTGCTTTTTTTTCCCTATATATACTACTCATACAGAGTCATATTATGGATGATATCAGAAAATCAATCCACACTCCAAATATTTTACTCAACGAGTTAAAAGTTTGCTTTATATCCATCCAATCTCAAACGATTTTTTATTCTTAAAAAACCTTTTGCGAGCGCTCGAGTATATTTGCACCTCAATACTTGACTTGCATTTAAAATTTACCGGCTAGAATATGTTTCTAGGCGCAAAAAGGGGCGTGGTATAATCGACTACATATTCCGAAAATATTAGTTTGCAACCAAATATACACGATGCGTAAATTCTCCATAAGAATGAACTATCAATTAATCAGTAGCATTATTGAATTGCGAATTGCTTAGGCTATTGTCAACCCCGTGTTAAAATAAAGTTTAAATCAACAGAATTTCACTTACAATTAGGCGCATGCTGGTCCATTTGCATCTTCAAAGTCGGCAAAATCTGCTCATCGAAATATTCCATAGCCATGCTGCTGATGTCCCGTAACTCCTGCAGGAGTTCATGAGTCCTCGGCGGCGGTTCCTTGCTTCCCACCACCCGCAATATCCTTTCAATCTCGTCGATAACCTAATCAAAAGATACATAAGTAGGAAGAGCTTATTTCCCAGTGAACCAAATTCAAATTTCCCGCAATTATTTTTAGTAACTTCATAAAGGTAATCTAACGATCTAATCTAATACAAAATCGTAGGTAGTTTCATGCTTTAATGTTGAAGTTACTAAAAATAATTGCGGGAAATTTGAATTTGGTTCACTGGGTTCTCATAGAGTTACCTTGCCCGGGATGAAACAACACAATTTGCTGTCGATATACTTCGAGAATGTCATGTTGAGCATGCTGATACGCGTCTCGATGGCCGACAGGATGTCGCATTGCTTGGCTAGCGGTGGGTTCGTCTCTCGGATTTCGCGACGGCGGCAACAGTGCTTTGACCTCTTGTATATGGGTCGAGTGGCGTTTCTCATTGGACCGAAACCGCGCGATAGAAGCTTGCTGCCGACCTGGTTAAATCTTTTACAGACCTGGAAAAACAAAGTTAGATGCTTATACAGACTTTTCATTTAACCGATTAGCTAAAAACTTGTGCAATCAATCACTGAACACAAGAAACAAACACATTAATCGGGGCGTAAAGATTGTGCACGGTTAGGGTCGCGAACGTGTATTCATCTATTTCGGCGACGCGACGTGCGTTATTTCGAGTATATTTGAGAGAACTTCAATTTCGTAGGGACGTGAATAAAATTCATCCCGCGGAAGTAAAAAGTATTACTTATAAAAAATCTATAGTCACTTTTAGAGAATTGTATTCTAAGTATCCAATGAACGATGAATATTGTAAGACTGAAAAGAGTAAAAAAAAACTCGTTCTTTCGTTCATAAATATATTAATACTATGAGATTCAAAAAGATTGTCAAATCCGCTTCTATAGATAGTAACAGGGTGTAGGTATATGCCGCGTGTTTGTAATAAAGGTTTGAACTAAATCAGTGTTGGAACACAAGAAAGTAAACGGATCTGTCATAAATAAGGAAAAAACGTAACCTATATTTGAACTCGCATTATATAAACGACTACAATAAAAATGCATCATGGTGTTTCTACTTGTAAAAATCAAATGTAATTAATTTAACTTTACTAAATTATGATTTTATAATTCAGTACTAACTGGTGTTTAACTAAATTTATTTATTACTTTAAATTATAATATACAATTAGTATAATTATTAAGTGACAAAACTGCATCTCTCAGTTCTTCTATGGTATGCATGCGGTTTCTATAGATTCTATTTTTTAGATAGCCAAACATGAAGTAATCTAATGGGGTTAGATCGGCGATCTTGGTGGCATCTTTGTGCTCTAGACCCTGTCAGCAAAAACTGTTATATTGGCAGGTTTGTCGAGCAGTATGTGCTGGAGTATTATCGTGCTGAAAATAACCTACTTCAAGCTCATTTTCTTGTAACTCTGCAATAAACAATTCCAACATCTGTTGGTAACGTTGGGCTGTTACAGTTTCCTCGAAGAAAATTGGCCCTATTATTCGTTGCCTGACATAGCTACCAAACTCCAGCTTTTATGGGATGCAATTGCGTTTCTCGAAATTCGTGTGGATTTTCTGCAGACCAGATACATAGTTTTGTGAATTGATATAGCCTGTTAGATAAAACCAGGCTTATCCGAGAAAAATGATTTGTTTAGCAAGTTATCGTTCCTTAAATTGTTATTAAACAATGAAATATTCCAATCGCCCATCGTGATCTAATGTAATAATTCCTGTACCGTAGAAACTTTATAGGGATGAAAATGTAACTTTCTTTGACAGCTCATTGCGCTGAAGTGTATGATAAGCCTATAAATTATAAAATGTAATAAACTATTTCACTTAATGTTAATATTGATTTTTACCTGTTTGTTGAGCTAATTACCACAGATAAATTCCCTTACTTTCACAGTATTCAAAAATACTAATGTTGGTGATATAGATGTAAAATATAACGGTTTGAAAAAATATTAAAGATAATATCGAAAAATACTACAACACGAACGCCAATGTCGCTAAATGTCAAGAAAATTCATTTAATGTATGAAATTTGTATATAGCTAACTTCGCTTATTAAATTGGTAATAAGTATAGATAATTTTTTCCGGAAAACAGTTTTTTTATTACGACAATCATTTCGAATCTCATAGTATTTGATTAGTAGTTTTGGCTTGCAACAGTCAACTTCAGATCAACGTAAATAGAATTATTGTCAATAAATAAAAACACCAAGTATGATAACCATATTGTTTAGATGAGAATATTTATATAATAAAAAGTACGGGATAAAAATCTTTTTAAATTTGAAATATTGGTGATGCACTAATTAACTAATTTTAATATATGAAAAGTGTAAATATTAATGTGTATATTATTATGTTAAACCAAACTGCGAAAGATTGCTTAATGGATTCATTAGTCCATGGTGTTTATGAGTTAATTTCGACAAGCGTAGTTAGAAAAAAAAACGTTTAGGGATAAACGTGATAATAATTGACAGAGTAGGTGGGACAACTTTAAAGGGAAGGTGGTCTAGGGAATTATCGGTAGCGTTATACGTCTTACGCAAAGGGAGGGTTAATTTTTCGTATCAGGAGGTAGAATTAATAAGGGTCAGGTATTTTAAATATTATTTATGTAGAATTGGGAGGGTTAATGATTCGCATTGTGAATGTGGTGGGGTAGATACAGCGCTGTATGTTTTACTTAAATGTCAACTCAATGATAAGTAGCGGTCGTGTACGGAAGTTAGCATCAGCTAACGGTGGATTTTTTTTTAATAATGCTACTAAAGAATTAGATAGATTAGGGCATCATATTTAGATAGTGAGTAGGGTAGTACGTATTTTTTAATGATTATTTTATACTCTTTAGTGGTCTGAATTAGTGTTATAGTTTTTAACATGGTTGGGGTATACTTATAACTTGGCCCCGCCACTGATGTTTCCTTGTTTCCTTCTAAGTTTGGTAGTTTATGGTATTTCAAACCATTACTTCATTTAATAAACCGAAGTATGGAGACGGGATGTTTCAAACGTAGCTGAAACGTCAAAGTTATACCATACATAAAGGAGTAGCACTTAATAAACTAGATATTATCGCCCATATCGTTACCCTGTGCATTCACAAAAGTCTTTGAAAAAATAATTAATAATAGATTAAAATCGTATCTCCCACAATACAGTTGTTAAGTAACATTAAATGCTGTTTACAATGGTTTAGATGGAAGGGAGAATGTAGTGGGATTGTTCTTTGGCCTGAGTAAGGCGTTTGACACCCGGATCACAATATTCACTTGAAAAATTATCAAGGTTGGGTGTGCGTGGCATTGCACAGGATCTGTTTAGATCATTTTTGTCAGATCGAAAGTCACTGGTTAGTATCACAGGTGTCAGGGATGGTGTTGAGCGGTCTTTTTATTCCAAGTGCTGGAGTGTGACGCATGGCGTGCCACAAGGGTCAATTATTGAACCAATTCTATTAACGTATATGTTAATGATCTTTCTTTGAGCCTTAGCAATTGTGTGTTGTCGCAGTATGCTGATGATACCAGCTGCATTATAGTAGGATCGTTTGAACAAGTCATAAATACAGCTAACAATACGAACAGGGAAATGATAGCATGGTGCGGGAGCCAGGGGTTCATCTTGAATGCAGAAAAAACGGAAGTTGGTTTTGGTTGTTACATATTTCAGCGTTTCACATAATTATATTTTTGTTATTAACATTCATAGCGAAATTATTTATTTAGAGTTGGAATATTTCAATTTTTATGGAATCCGTATAAGCATTTATGTGTAGTACCTTTGGGTGGACACTGGGTTTAGGATGATTTGCGATTATTTAGCTTTTCATAAATAAAGGGAAGCGTTAATAATCAGTTCCAGGATCCACTCGCTTTGAATCATCACCATTCCCCTTGAGAGAACGTGTTTATTGATATATCTTGGGCAATCACTAAACACAAGAAGCAAAGGAATTAATCGGGGCGTAAAGATTGTGAACGGTTGGGGCCGTGAACGTGTATTCATCTAATTCAGCAGACGCGGCGTGCGTTATTTCGGGTATATTACCAGTAGATTTACGTTTGAGGAAACTTCAATTTCGTAGGGACGTGAATAAAATATGGTTTGAGAGTTTAATGACGGCAACGGGAATTAGATTAGAACAGGACAACAATAACATTATTCTTGTCAAAATAGTAAATTTCTTTTTTAATAATTTCATTACACAATCGTATCCAATATAATAATCCATAGTTATAATATACTCAATAAACTTAAATACCTCATCAGTCATAATCACAATTATAATATAATATATATAATAATAAAAGAAACTAGAAATTATTCAGTCGGTACTAGCAAATCTAGATTAGCATTCGTAACAATCGAATTCACAAACTTCTGTTCGCCACCACGTATAGACAAATTATGCAAACTTTCCACTTTCTTCTCCTTCATTCATGCTCGCCCGTTCCCCACCTGCATTACCGCAATTTTTACACGCAACAGTCGGCACCACCTCCAAACAAACCGTCCTATTCGCGCAATTCCCACACTGGAAGAATCGCTTGAACGCATCGAACACCTCAAGGGGTGTTTCTCAGCTTTAACACTTATCACTCGCCGAGAAACTCGTATATTTGCACTGCAAGCACCGCACCGCCTTGCACTGCACTTTGTAGGTGTCGCCATCTTCTCTTCCATCTTTCCTTGATCTCTAGCTTCTTTGAAGTACTTCTCTTTCTCTTCGTCGTCGTAATTATCCATAATCGGTGTGTGCCGACCGTGACGGCATCATTTTCTGAATCGTTCGGAAAGAATTCGTTTTCCTGGATCTTCTGCTTTTTGGGGTCGTTTTCCTCTGGTCGGGTCGGTTATTTCGACTTTTCGCTTCTTTCCGGCGCTTTTGACGCTCATGGGATCTTGTTTTTTGATTTCGCCGTTCTTGCGAACGTAATTCAAGGCGTTTAGTTTCGCTTTATTGATTAATCTTTTCGATATTGGGGACTTAGATCGACTTGAGACTTCCGTTATTATTTAGAGTGGGATTCGTTGTGTTATTTAGAAATGGCCGAGTTTTATTCGCAGTTTCAACTGTTGTTTTAATTTCAACTTTGCTTAAATTATTATTTTTCGTAACTTCTACCTTAGATAAGAAATTATTATTTCCAATACCATCTTTTTTACTAATTTCTATTGATTCATTTGTAACACCCTTATTTTCAATATCTTCCAAACAAGTCTTTGCAGGTTTTCGTTGTAACTGATCATCAGCGCGAATTTGTTTCAATTTGTTTATAACACCCAAAGCAGTTTGTTTCGATTCTTCCAAAGTAACATCTCGTGAGATACTGCCAGAAAATTCCACAACTTTCTGGTGGTCTAAACTCAAATTTAAATCAGATCTCCCTCCTAATTTTTTAAGTATTTCCAAGTCTTTAACCCTCTGATTCTTCGTCAACTCCACTCGATTGGCCGTCATCTTACGATTGGTCAAATTCCTCGATCTGGTGGCCTGGTTTACGTTCACAGCGACATTGCTCGCCAATGATTTCAGCGTCCATCGTCTTATCCTCGACAATTCCTACTTTCGTAGCTGGATAGCCATGTTCGATTTTCCCGCATAAAATACTTCTTCTTTCCCAAACCTTATTGCGCAAAGCAGTCAAACCACGTCCGCTGAAGGACGATTGCGTATCGGATCGTTTAGAATACTTTTGGTACTCTTGTTTCAGATGATAGACGCAATATTCCGTTTGACTCGTGTTTACGAAGGCTGTGCATTGTTCCCCAGATTTTTTCGTGCTTTTGCAAGTACCGAGATCCTTCGACTGGCCCAGGAAGCATGACTTTTGATAGTTGTCGACGCTTAGACAGGCCTAAAGAAAAGTTCTAAAATGAGTACAAATCACCACGCTAGAGTGTCCTCATTTTAAAAGTTTTCAAGGCAAGACCCTTCAGTTTTATTCTTTCATATAACATACTAAAAAGGATAGTATAGATTTATTGGTCAATAATTCTACCCATCTTCTACCAAATGATATTAAAGATTGTCCCAATATAACATTATTCAAGCAGCAACCAGAATTCGGAATTATAAGTATTGATATCTATTGGAATATGTATTCACTTTGCTTTACTTTGTATCTTTATTATTGGATATTTTATTAGGAACAAAAGAAATTAATGTTAAAAAGCTCTCAATGAACTAAAAACAAATGAAATTGATGATATATCTTATGTATAAACCATATTTAATTGTTGCTTATAGTTTGAAACAATTTTCGATATAATAGCTTTATTCTTATAGTCCAATGAAATGAACAAAAGCAAAACTTGTTTTTTATTTAATCCCGATTTGGCATGTTTTCCCATTTTTCTCTGAGAGATCTAACTATCTCTTTTAATAAGTTAGAGAAATGAAAAAAAACTAGGAGTCCTATATTAAATATGTGAATTATTATTTTTTACTACATAAACCAAGGACACTCTAAACCCCCTCAAACATGCACATATATTTACCTCATCTTTTGATCCATCTTTCTTATCCAAAATATTCGGATTCAATATACCGACGACAGTTCCGACTGTAGTTTTCCAAAGTTGTTGATGAGATTTTCCGAAAAGAAACACAGAAACGGTTTTCAGATCCCCATGCAAATCACTCAAACTCCAAATAGAAAATTGATTCCCTTTCGCCGATGTTTTCGAAGCGGATTTCTGCACGATCACTCCCGCTATCACCCAGTCCTTCTCAGGCGTAACTCTCTGTACATACCATTTCAATTTAGCCATCGGAATGCTTTCTCGACCCTCCATGTGTTCTTCGAAAACTTTGTTCGATATCAAAGGATTAACGATGCGAATACGGAAAAACGGGTCGACATAAACACCAGGTGTTGGTTTAGGAGGAGGTAAAGAGAGTTGTTTCGACTTGTTCGAATTCGATTTCCATACATCTTTTGTATCGTTTGAGTTTGATGTATCACTTGAGGCTTTCAAAAGTCTCTTAACCGCTTTACCATAATCGTTATATTTAGCTTCCTCGAAGTATTTATTGTCTTCATCGTCTGAAGAGTCGGATAATCCCGTGTGAACAACACTTTTCGCATTTTCAGTTTGATCTGTTTTGGTACTTTTAACCTCAATATTTTCTTCAGAAAAAATATTTATTTCTTTAACGTTTTGAACATTTTTCGTCGGTTCTTTGGTAGTTATTAAACTTTCTGCGGCGTTTATTAGATCATTTAATAAATCGTCTCCATTCTGAGTGCGAGTTACAACACGAATATACACGAATTTCAACACAACACAAAACATTCCCGCCCAAAAATTGAAGGTAATTTTCCATATGCCAAAACAGGATAGCTAATGCACATGCGCATCACTTACATTATCTTGTATATAATTATTATAGTGAATTAATAACAATAGTATATAGAATTTTTATGTTCCACTGAGTATTGTTCATAGAATTAAAAGTAATAGCTTGGTACTCACCCCCCTATTTTTGGCGATCTCATCGTAAGTGAGGAAAGAAAATATTTTTTCCAGTGCGACATCCGGGAGCAGCACAATGTACGGGCCTATACTCATTTTTGCCATTCACGAAAACGCGTGGACGCACCCGAACAAGCTAAACGCTTAATTGTTTAGGAATTAATCACGGAAACAATAAAGCGAGTCTTAAGTATACGCGAAAACAAAACAAGAGCAGCTGAGGGCTGAATCTGTCAATTATTACGATGGCAACCTAAGAAAATTAAAGCTACTGCTTCTAAAAGGAAAATTGAAATAAAAATAAAATAAAAAAATGGGCAGTTATTTCGAAAAATATTTTATTTTGTATATTTTTACGTACATTATTAGCCGTATCGTAGATGGAAATTCTTTTTGAATTAAGTTGTAAATTCTCAATAAAACAACGAACGTGCCAAATTTGCAATAAGTAGGAACTTACGAAGGGTAAAGTTATTGTAGGCATGAAGCGGTAAATTTAAAATAGTAAAATTTACTGTTTTATCTTTAGGCTGTTTTACACCTAGCTATTTATTGCGCAATTTATTGGACAATTTAAAATTTTACGTGTGTAACACGTATTTAATCCGTGTTATACACGTAAAATTTTAAATTGATCAGTAAATAGCTAGGTGTAAAACGGCCTTTTAGGGTTTTACGTTTAAGTATTTCTTCAATGGAATAAGTTTTCTTTTTTTCACTTTATTCTAATTATTAATTAAATGAATCTATCTAAACTTTTCTTTTCCCAATATAGTCCACAATACAGAGAATATTGCTAATTTATGTGTTTGTATTATTTAAAAATATTTGTAATCAATAAATGTTTATGTAAATAATCCCACATAGCCAAATTTAAATTGTCCGCAATTATTCTTAGTAACTTCAACGTGCAAATATAAAATTACCCTCCATTTTGTACTACATTAATAGTTATTTTAATGTCTCGTACGTTGAATTCACTAAAAATTGTGGCGGGAAATTTAAATTTGGCTATTAGGGATGTAAAAAAAAAATATTGATAAAATTATCAAAATATATAGCTAATAAATTATTCATTAATCTCTTGATTGTCCAATAGATATTCCTGTAGAAATCATTCTTCTACAACTAATTATAATCCTATAAGATCTTTATGAAGACATTTCAGTTAAAAATGGTTTCAAATTCTTGAATATTTCATAAAACTAATGCAAAACGATCAACACAAAATTTAGTTCAGAAGCTCAGATGCAAAAAGATATCTCAAAGACTGTAGTGTAGTAATAGGCACAAATATCTGATCACTTTTTGAGCTACACAAGATTTTATTAATTCGGACAATCGTTTCGGGAACACGTGGGCTGCCATTATCAACCGAAAATCGAAGGAATTAAACAAAAATAAGGAAACGCCGGTTACTGAACATGCAACGTTGTCTCTCTGTAAAAAGGGAACATATTTCCCAGTAAACCAAATTCAAATTTCCCGCAATTATATTTAGTAACTTCAACTTAAAGGTATTCAAATAACTATTAATCTAATACAAAATCGTAGGTAATTTCATGCTTGAATATTGAAGTTACTGAAAATAATTGCGGAAAATTTGAATTTGGTTTACTGGGTTACAAGTGCTTTTTCTACGCCTAATAGATCCTTCGAAATACCAAAAATTAGCGACAAATGTGAACCATCCTACCTCCATAAATACATCAAAATTGAACGATGAAGCGTGCAACTTCCAGATTCAATAAGTTATTTGAACGTTTTTTTTTTCATATGCGTCTAACTGTGATTGCATATTTTTCACTAATTTCACTGTGGTTTTCTATATCAATCTTTTTTTTTCTTTCGTTTTGAAAATTGATTTTTTGCTTGCACCTGTTAGATAGATTAAAAAGAAATAAAAATGCAT
This sequence comes from Protaetia brevitarsis, assembly GCA_004143645.1. NCBI lineage: Eukaryota > Metazoa > Arthropoda > Insecta > Coleoptera > Scarabaeidae > Protaetia > Protaetia brevitarsis. The sequence goes on from RXPK01003267.1 coordinate 25,513, forward strand.
AGATACTTTAAAATATTTTCTTCTTTTTCATCTTCTTAAAAGATATTCTTACACAATTTATATCGTATCATCAGTTAAAACTCTTCCCACAATTTAAAAATAACCTATAAATATCTTCTCGAAGATATTTCAGTAAAAAAAGAAATTAAACCTTATATATTTTTTTACATGCTTAATTACTTCATAAAACCCTTATAAAACAAAACGCAAAAAAGGAAATTAAACAAAAATCCGAAGACGGAAATCTGAGGTACTCTGTTGTTATATTCACTCATTCGGCTTCTTCTCTTTCTTTTGTTTTGTCCTTCTTCTTTTTCTTCTTCTTCTCTTTCGTCACTTCAACGCCCGGTTCTTCCGTCGTCGTGGTAACCTCCAAAGCTTCACTAGAGGTGGCAGCTTCGGCCTCGCTTTCGGCTTTCTTCCGTTTTTTCTTCTTGTGCTTTTCTTTCGGACTAGATTCCACCTCCATCGCTGGTTCTTCTTGCGTACTCGATACGCTTACTTTTCTCTTTTTAACGAATTCCTCGCCAGCAGGCGTTTGTGGTGCTTCATCTACTGGTTCCGTTTTTACTGAATAATCCACGTAACTGGTCAACCATTCTTTCGGGGTATTCTCGTTGGGTTTTCCGTATTTATCTAGCTGGCCCTTCGCTATGAGCATCTTCTTCTGTGCCGATCGAGGACCTAAGCCCCAACTCCTCGGGTAGGTGTCCCTCTCCATTATAACCCGTTTGATTTTAGCCACGATACCATGATCACAGCTGGCTATGGTCGATGTGGTCATTAAAGCGATAGCCAAAGCGACCGCTTCTCCTTTCGTGGTGACTATGACGATTTCCTCGTTCAATTCGATGTTGTCTTCGTAGCGCAGTATGCCGGGGAGTAGGATTTTCGCCCCGTAACATACGGCGTTCACCTGTGATTACGTTGAAACGATTAAAAAAGGATACGGTATGGAATTATAGCAAACTTACAGAGCTGTCTTTCATGATGATTCTTTTATGACCGATTAGGAGCCCTTCCAACGGCCGGATGACCCTTCTGAGATACGATTCGTCTTTGTGGTTCTCGTATAGCCATTGAGCGTCAAGTACGTCGTGCATTGTTGCCATATTGTCCCGTTCGCTCTGTATTCCCGATCTTACTCTCCGTAATTCCAACATTTGTCGCCCACGCCAATACTAAGCCTAAATGGACGCACATTGTACGAATGTAAGATCCTGCTTCGCAGCTAACCCAAAATACACCTAGAATATATATTTGATTATATTTTTTTTATTGAAAGAAGGAAAAAGAAAGGTATTGATCATGACCTGCTTGATAACTTTGACAGTTTGCTTAATACGGCCTGTTGAATCATTCAAATTTACATTAAATTGAATGTTACTTTAAGGGCTTTCTATTTGTCGTTGGAGTTGTAGCTGAATTGCTCCGAGCTGAACCAGTACCACTTTTCAGCGTGCTTTTTGCAAGCTGCATTTTGTAATGAAACATCTCGATTTATATTGATATTCTTTTATATAATTATTATATCTGCTATTTTTACCTACTGTGTAATGGCCTCTAGTAGCAAAATTTAAATTTCCCGCAATTATTTTTAGGAACTTCAACATTGAAACACGAAATTACCAATGATTTTGTATTAAATTACAAGATTAGTTACTTTGATGTCTTTCTGTTGAAGTTACTAAGAATAATTGTAGGAAATTTAAATCTTGCTACTAGAGGGGATATTATGTTATAAGATTAAATTTATATTATTAGTTTTAAAGTACTAATTAAAAAAACAAAAAGTATTTTTATTAAATTATAGGTAGTAGTATTAAATCACAGCTTTTTTGAAATCTTCAACTCTTTTTACTACTTTTTTTTTTCATTTGTTCAAAAAATGAATAGCTATTTTACACTCAGGAACACATGCTCTTTCCGCTAATATGCATATAAATCACCAAATTCACCAAATCAGTGGTTCACTTACGGAACTATAGCCATAAATGCTTTCCAAAGCAGAAAATGTGTATAACTAACGTTGCGAAAAAAAAACTCTTCGCCTCCTAACCTTACTAACCTATGAGAAGTATACATGATTATACGAAAATATGATATCGACGAGTCAATACAGTGATCGCAATCACCGTTATTTATAAATCACATTCACGACTCACGACGTGATTTAAGAATCACCGTTTCGCTCATCACTACCTGCTATTTACTAGGAGTGAACTGTTCCGGCATGTGCATTTTAATAAAAACCGTAAATATGACCCAAATTACTATTCCTGATTTTTTAATATTCAATATTTTTATGGAACGTCATAAGAAAATAGTGGACAGATAAGAAAATCAATTTATGAAGAAAGTTATTTTTGAAAAATACCTATTATATAAAATAAATTTACATATATCTATATATTTTATTTGCTTTGTTCTGAATTATGTGAAGATTCTTCTAGTTTCAATAGTGAGGATGAGTTGGTTCAAAAAGTAATATTAAAAAAAAAGACATTAGAATCAATAGATTTGTTGAACACATTGTAACAAATCTATTAAAAGCTTTTGAGTTTGTTCCATGTTGTGTCTGTGTAACACAGGAACAGTAGAGTGAATTACAATTGAACAGCTCCTTCAACAAATAGAAAGCATTAAATGTGATTCTAAAGCCACTAGATATGTATATAAAAGGTACTTTCTCTTCTCTTCACATTGATCAGTGAACAAAACCGGTTTTGTTCAAAGGAATCATGTTCTATTTTGAAAATTTTAATGTTGTGATTTATCGTTAACGATGCGTTTTTAGCAGTTTTGAAGATACAGAACCTAAAATGCTCCACAAGGGAAAGGGGGCTACAAAGAAACTTGATCGCAAATCTCGCTGTAGCGGGGATAAATCACAACATTCAATTTTTCAAATAAAACACGATTCCTTTGAACAAAGCCGGTTTTGTTCACTGATAAATGTTAAAAAGAAAGTGCCTAAAGTACCGCAATTGGCTGTCATATTATGTCCAACTTAGGCGGCAAATTTAAATTTAATCATTGTAGTTTTTACGTCCTCATTCTACTATTCTTACTCTACTTTTTCCTCCTGGACCCCTAACCAGATGGAAATATGTGCAGAGTATAATAAAAGATTGAAAACGCAAGACACAATGACCTGTTAACTGTCAGTACAATTACCTAAACAGTGTTACTATGATACATTAAAGTATATACAACAGTAACTCTAATAAAACATTAAATTTGTTCGCGTCGCATGAACTATTTGCACCTTTATGCACTTTTGCATACAAAAGTTCTAAAAAGTGCATAATAGTGCAAATAGTTCATGCGACGCGAACAAACTTATTAATTTCTAACTCAAACAGTTTAAAATGACAGCATTGACAGCTAGAATTGGTTAAATATAGTGACTTTTGTAGCCAACCGCCTTCAGCCAAATTAGTTGAACCTGATTCCGCCATATTGTGTTCAAAGAAGGTTGTATTCTCTCTAACACACAAAGTTGATAACGATTTAATTTTAATAATGATTTTCTATTATGTTTATTTCTTAAATAATTAAAATGAATTTTATCAATTTTAAAGAATGTGAGGAAGGTTTCAGTTGCATAATTATTGGTAATTTCGAAAAAGTTGTGGTGCACCACAAAGAAACGTTAATTACAAATTCCTCACAACGTGGGTATTGTTTTTAATAATTTGTTCGCTAATACCAGAAACATACACTTCCAACAAAGTCCAATAAGTGGAGCCAGGTGGTGAACTCTTGTAACTCATAACTCGACAAGCCGTATAAAAGCAAACTGTGAAAGTCATTTAACATCTCATGATATTGATATTTTAAGGAGAATACACAGTGTGATTGATTAGCACAAGTAAGTCCAGGATCTTCTATGTCTTTTGAGGTATACGAGTAAAACATTACGAGGGCTGTAGCCAACATCATACTTCATATTTTAAAATTAGCTATAATGTTACAGGGTGTTCCATAACGCCCTACCAGATCATAGCTATGTTTTCTTTAAATGAAACACCCTGTAGTTTCTTTCATTAATATAAAATGAAAATCCACTTTACTTTCCCATTTCAAAAATATAAAGTTGAATTATGTTATATAGGATATTTTAAAAAGTTATAATTCCGTGAAAATGATAAGTTCAATGCCCTATATAATTTAAAAAGGTAGTCAAAACACAAATTCATTACTAAGTTTCATTTAATGGACCAGCCTGTAGTTTATGAAACTATTCTAAAGTACTATTACTGTACTTTTATTCGTACTAAACATTCTTCTGTTCTTCTTCTTCTTCTCATTCTCACCCAAAATTATTTAAATGTTTGATGTTTGTCCCTTTAAATTTTACAGGACGCTGAACTTGTTATAGTTTTCACAGAAAATTGGTTATAACTTTTTAAATACCCTGTATAACATATTACAACTTTATATTTTTGTTACGAGGAAGCGAAGCGGATTTTAAATCGAAAGTAAAATACAGGGTGTTTCGTTTAAATATATATCTAACACTTAGATCTGGTACGGAGTTATGGAATACCCTGTAAGATTGTAGCTAATTTTAAAATATGAAGCTTGATGGTGGTTACAATCTCTCTAATTTTTACTTGAATACCTCAAAAGACAGAAGATACTGGGAGTTTTCGTGCTAATTAGTCACACTAAAGATAAAGTTAGGATAAGAAAGAAGATTGATTAAGTTAAATATTTAAATACATTATTAGAAAAGGAAAAACACATAGTGGCATTGCCAGCACCTATGAGGAAGAAAAGAAATAACCCTAATAGCCAAATTTAAATTTCCCGCCACAATTTTTAGTGAATTCAACGTAAAGGCATTAAAATAACTATTAATGTACAGCAAAATAGTAGGTAATTTTATGTTTCAACGTTCAAGTTACTAAAAATAATTGCGGGAAATTTAAATTTGGCTATTAGGGAAATGGTCGACTAAGAAAAAGGTGGCTTCTACTAGCAAATTAAGAAAAAGTGGAAAAATCATTTACCCATATTCCTAGTTTCGTCATACTCAAACAATTTACTATCGTATACAGTTCTGACACGTAATTGTCGCTTAACAGCCGATATTAGGGGCGGTCTCTGGAACAGCGCACCCCTTAACTTCTCCAAACCCTGTACAACTCTCGCAGCGCCCCCTTCCACCGCCGAATGCAATTTGAACACCGCCACATACTCTTTCCCCGCCGACTGTTGCGACTTCACCAATCTAGTCGCCCTGTCGATGCACACAATTAGACAACCTGCAAAGGATCACCCCATAGAATGTGCCTAAAGACGTGAAAGATCCCGGAAAAAATGGTCATACGTGACTCAAATTTCCCGGATCGTTTAGGCGGGAGATTTTCTGTACCTGTGACTTTAGGATCTAGCGTGCCCGAATGGCCGGTTTTCTCTACTTTTAAGATGCGTTTGATCCAGGCCACCACCTCGTGACTACTGGGGTTGCTCGGTTTGTCTAGATTTATGAAACCGGATTTCACATATTCGGTGATATCCCGTTTAAGGGGCGAAGCTCCATACGGTAACGGAGTGTAATGATTGGTTCTTACGTTTAAACGGTCAAAATTCTACGAACAAATCGAGAGAGTTTGTATTTACTACTACCATTGTTTAAATATATCTAGTTAGTCAACGTAATGCATTTTCGGAAAATAAATATTGCTCAGGAATTAGGCACTCTATCGGTGAATGTAATTGATTTGAAACGTGATAAATATAACAGGTATTCGGTCAGAGTGAGAGACAGATTTCTGTGTTTTATCCATCGCGGAAACGACGGAATCCGTATAGGTGATTTACTGGCATTGGCGATTTGTGTAGCCTGGGGGAAAGGGAGGGTGGATGCATGTGCCGCTGTGATGACGCACCTCGCGATAATTCTCGTGTTTGTTTACATTAGAAGATTAGAATTCTGAGGTATTCTGTTATAAATATAAAGAAATTGAAAGTATATTACAAGACACGTTCTTGTTGACAAAACATTAATTGAACAATTTTCTAAATTGAAGTTTTTTTCTTTTAAGAATAAAATATTTAAACTTAAAACAAAAATCACAGGAAAGAGAAAAGTTAAATCTAAAAGGACGAAAATTTGCCGAGAAAAAAAACATAAATTATTCTCATTTTTATTTTCTTAGTTTTTAAATTAATAAGTTGTTTGTTAACTTATTTACTTATGCTTATGATTATATAATAATCAGAAAATGTTTGTTTTATTAAAAAGAATAAGTATTAGTTTGATAATATATAATCTGTAGTTCGATAGCTTTTATATTTAAAATTTTAATAAAACGCGGGTTTTTCGTTCGAACGTATATACGAAAACCTTCTTCTCCTCCTCTCTCCTATTGCTATCTTCGCTTCTCCCGTGTATAGCGGTACTATCGCTAACTAACAGCTGGTGTAAGGGCGGGAAATTTGAAATTTAAAATGTAGCCTACTATAATTGTTATTTTTTTAGAGTATGTACCATTTTACTTTACTTTTGACTTTTTCTTAGTTCTAATTTAATGTATAGGTACTCTATGTATATAGTTTTCTTATATTCACAAAACATTTTTTATTTGATTTACTTATGTTTAGTACTACATAATAATAGAAATTCGTTTTTTATATAATGAACAAATATGTAGTTTGGGGGTACAAATCGCCATTTATTTTTACATATATGCACCACTTTACTTATTAATATTATTATTTCTCTTGAGCGGCTGAAAAGTTACGAGGTAACCTTTGGGGGCAACATCTGTATATACAAGGTTACATCGTAACTTTTCAGCCAATCAAGAGAAAGAGCGCGAACGCGTCATCATGTATGCTGTTTTTAATAGCTTTGTTTATTTGTGTGCTTGGAGCAGTATCTACTAACGTCATCAGAATAACTTGAGAGCGTCTCAGACTTCGATTTAAAGATGGTACAAACAAACGCGCTCATTGCAATATAACCTTAATTTTATTATTTACTATTGTCAAATTGTCACAGCTATTATGAATAGGAAAAGTAAAAGTAATTTTTCAACTAATGAATGTAGACTACAATAAAATGCATCAATACTAGTATTTATATACTACAAGTGAAGTGTTTAAATATAATGATCGTTCTTTACATCAATCACATTGGTATCATTATATTATCCATATCGTGCATATTTGATGCAGGTATAAATCGGATTACATTTACAAACGACAGTTTACAACACGATGTTAGTGCGATTAGGTTATGTTGCACAATTGCTCGTAATTGCTCGGACGTCGGATCGCGAGCAGAAAGAGGAAACCTCTTTGTGATCTGGATTTGCTTGCTCTAAACAAACAAACACGCACAATCATGCTCTAAATGCGATTTGTACTCCCAAACTACATATTTATTTTTATAATGAAAAACGAATTTCTACTATTATGCAATAGTAAACATAAGTAAATCAAATAAAAAATATTATATAAACATAACACAAAACTTAGAACTACACACATATATAGAGCATAACATTAAATTAGAAACTAAAAAAAAAGTAAAGTAAAATGTTAAAAAAATAACGATTATATATTATCATACTAAATATTTATTCTTCCTAATAAAACATTTCAATGTAAACACGAGAATTATCGCGTGGCGAGTCATCACAGCGTCATCGCCTATCCACCCTCTCTTTTCCCCGGACCTTGCAATGCTATTGCAATTAAATATATTTTGCCGACACGTAAGAGGGCCATCTTGTATGTAGTAGTCTAACTATAAAGCTTATATTTAAATCGAGACGGACATCAACGGCGTGCTGCCATCTACCGCTTTTGTCCAAAATGTTCAAAAATCCGTTAACTATTTTGTCCATAAGGTTGACTAACTAGTATGTATATAAACAATGCTACTACATTCGATGTGGAAAAGGTGAAATTGAAGTTTATGGGACTTAATCAAGACATTTCAGTTTGTATCAGTGGCGATTTTCTTTGTATTAATTCGTAATACTTTCATATTTCAACGATAGCATACTGTTGAGTTGAATAAAAAACGTGTGTTTGTGTAGTGGACTGTAATTCTATTCTCCCTCAAACATGCTAATACAGCGTATTATGGGTAATTATAAATTCTAATTTAGCGCAGTGGCGTCATCTGGCGGCAATTGTTGATGTTTAAATATATAGAAATCTACCACATACGAAGAACTTTATTATCAGAGCTCTCCTGGTAAAGTATGTACCCGCCAACGTAACCATAAATATACAAAATATAAATTTGAAAAAAGTTCATCTAGATAATTATTTTGTTAATGAAACTATCTATAACATTTATTTGTAAAGATCGCAAGCTTTTTACAGTAAAAAAATAACAAATTAATCTATTTCGGCTAATAACTGTAATGATTAAGCGGATTTTTTCCCAAGAAAAGCTTGCAATCTTTGCATATTCATGTCCTGCCGTCCTTTCCAGCTCTAATATCGACATAGGTTGATTTATCGCTCGAATTTACACGCTCCTTTCTAGCCTAATTGGTGGGACACTCGTCCGGTAAACACGGGAGTGTGTAGATTCGAATCTTGCATGAGGAGGAATTTTTTCCTGGAATCACTACAATGTGCAGGCGTAGCAACTTTTTATTGTTTACTTTACTATCTCAAGGTCAGAGATAAGGTCTCAAGGTGTACCTTATTTCTGATTGTTAGTATAGATGGCATTCTTGGCAGATGCATGGCATTATTTAATTAGAAAATTAATTCCATTTTCTTTTTGCTACAAAAATGTTTGAATTTGAATTGATAAATTGTAATTTCAATATTTCTAAATTATTTTTTTTTTATTTTCGGATTTTTCTTTGAAAAAATTGTTAGATTTTTGGCATATTGTTTTCTTCCTGAAAATGAAATTTTGACTTGAAATCGAAATGTGCGTTAAGTATTTTGAACATAATAAAATTATATCACACTACTATTTTTAATGTGGGTGTTACAATTAAGCCACATATCAATATGATGTTTTTGCGTATGGAAAGTACAGCATATTGTTGCATTGTTAAAATCTGCGCAAAAATGGTTCAAAATTTTTTTAAAGTTGCTTATAACTAAGCTTGCTCTTTTTTTTAAATTTAAATATATATTTTGATGAACCAGAATGGTTATAATATTTGTTATTAAATGACCTTAAACTGAAGAAAAAAAAAAAAAGAATTGGAGAAGATAAAAATTACAATTATTTTTTTCCGTAATTTTATTTAAATAAATGATTGCCTATCTGTATTCAGTATTCAATATTGTGAATTGTAGTTAATGTTAGACTTCCAGTGACACCTAATCTTTTTTTTTCTGTTAATTATATATTTAGATATTAACAAAATAGAAAAGAAGGCATATAGGTCAATCAACCTACCTTTTTAACAAAACTCCATTACAAATAAATTTAATCCCGAAATAACACTGGTTGGTAGTGTTTATTTCATTAACCTTTTAGGGAATAATTCATATTTTGGCCTTGGTCTCGCAAAGAGTAGTTGATTTCTTTGTTTTTACACAGAGGTTATGTTTATATCATTTTACATGACCTTCCAACTGTAGTATAGTCGTATAGCATAGTGATTTTGAAAATGTGACAAAAAAAATTAAAGTTGAAGGGAACAGAGTAATTACAAGATTCTTTTTTTAATTTGTCAGTTAAAAATAGCAATATAATTCTAAAAATATTGTTGCTGCTTTTTTACTTTGCACAACCTTCTTAGTCCCTTCTCATAAGTTGCTATTGTCAAAATCGTGCATTTATGACATGATAAATTTCATTAGTTTATTAAGAGTGAACTTTATATAAATCTTGCATTTCATACATTTTTTTATGAGCATATTTTAGATGTTATTCTATAACTTTGCCACTATATTTTATTAATTTTTTTCTCAAATATACTACCATCCCAAATATAAAAGTGTTCAGATACTAAAATTTATGTTTGGCTATATTGTTCTTTCTTAGAAAAAATAATTAGTCCCATAAACTTCAATCACTCTGAAGCAAGTAAAGAATCGAGGTTGAATCATTTTATCGTACTTACCTTCAATAACAATGGCCATTTTGACGTGTCTAACTTAACTAATTTAGTGGACGATTCTAGTTGAAAGTCCTCGTTCCTCTGTATCTCCCCTAAATTTTTCTCTTTCGATTTCTTCTTCTTCTTCTCTTTAACAACTATGGTATCTGAAGCATGAATACTTTGATTTACAAGATAATTAAAAAACTTTCCTGGGATTATTATAAATGGTTAAAGTAAACGCTTACAACGGAATATTAAATTAATTAAATAAAAAATAACCGGTGTAGTGAAAAACAAATAGTGAATATCGTTAAAAGCGGGTGTAAAAACGTTAGCGGCAAAATACGACAAACACGACGCAGTAGTTTGTTAATGAAAAATCTAAGTTTACGTTATGGAAATTGATCTAACAGAATGGTTTACATAATAAAAGGAAAGTGTATAACATGTATTTAAGTAGTTTAATATATAAAACTGAGAGAATACTGAGTAATACATTTAAAAACTTACCTGTGTGGCCATGTCGTCTCTACACGTGTTCTTTAAAATTTGTAGGTTAACTGCAAACAAACATCATGCGGTGCACATGCGCTGCTATAAATTTAAATATACTCTCGATTAAACAAAATTCAATTTTCTGCTAATTATTTTCTTTAACAAATTAAAGCTAAAACGTCAATCTAAACAGAAATTTACCGCGAAATAAAATAATTTCAATCTTCAAAATATTCAAATCATCAGTAATAACTGCGGGAAATTTGAATTTCCCAATAAGCTAAACATATTTCTGGACGATAAAACAAAAAAAAATAACTTGGTAATTTCATAAAATTATTATATTGTTTTCTCTGACTTTAAAAAAAATATTGCTCATGTACTTTTTTTTATTATTATATTTAGTATTTAAAATTAAAATTTGGTAATTATTAACAGATATTATAAATTTATTTTATATGCGAAACGTATTTATGTAAGTAAATATATTACTGTAAAAGGATATAACTTGGCCGCGCGTTTACCAGTTATAGATGGCCAGAAGTAATCAGTCATTGTCCTTGAATTTAAGACAAGAATACACAAAGGCAGTGGTAATAATTGTTTAGAAAATGTGGGTATACATTTTAAACTTAATAATTCAATTTTCGTAAGGATACACGAAAATCCTTTGCGTTGACCCAAATAGATATGATTATATTTAGGGCTTTCTATTTGTCGGTAGAGCTGTATCGGAACTGCTCCGAGTTGCACCAGCACAGTTTTTGAGCGTTCTTTTTGCAAGGTGCATTTTGTAACGGAACAGCTCTATTTTCCCCTCTCCTTTCCCCTACTGCACCTGCTATTTACAAGGGGTGAACTGTTCCCGCATGCGCATTTTCATAAAAACGGTAAAAATTTTAAATAAAAGTACCTATAACCGAAATTACCAGGTAATTACGAAAATTGATTAGAATTTATGCCCCCATACTTAAGCCTTCAATATTTTTGAAAACCGTTGTAGAGGAATAATGGACAGAAAACAAAATCAAATTATTATTAACCATTATTGTTAATAACTTGTTTATATTCCTCTCTTGAAACATTTATACAATAACTGTTGCTTGTGATCGCGTCAAATAAGTTTAATTCCATGTGATCACTCATATTGCTTCTTTTTAACCTTTTTACAAACTCGTTCAAATCACAGAAGTTCAAATTCAACTTGATATTTGATACGACATACGATAATATACAGTTTATATGAGTTTATGAAATCTACATAGGTTATGTTGCATCAACTCCCATCTTATTTTTATCTACACGCGTTTGCACCCCGTTAGCACAAGTTAGTTCGTTTTACTTTGCATAAGAGTTGTTCCGGAGCAGTTTCGGAGCAACTCCTTCAGCCAAATAGAAAGCCCTAATTAGGTGCGTGTTTGCGTACTCCAAATGTCAGATGGGCCTGTTTAATTCCATTTTATTACAATTAAAAATGTTATCACATCTCTCAAATACTCGATCTCCATTTCTAGACAAATTTAAATTAAGACTTGGGAGAGGGCATGCGCGCTAGAGGTACAATAGCGAACTTATAAAATTACAGACGTCTCGATTAGTTCTGACGAGAATTAAAGATATCGTACAATTATATTTCGAAATTTTTCGAAGAGAACTGTGGTCTGGGCGAGCAATACGAGTAAAAGGACAAAATTAATTTAATTAACATTTCCAAACGGCGGCCATCTTGTTCAGTCCGCTCGTGCGCCGGCAACGACATCACCTACTGCGTTTTTCCGTCGCGTCATATCTGTAGCTTGGCAGCATTTGTTCGTCAGCCCTGTTTTTCTCAAAAACGAAATGTTTCCCTAAAATTATCGTCTCATTTGAAAAGGTAACGCATTTATGTTATTATTCAAGTCTGTTTGTGTCGTTACGGCCGGGTTCTTAAAACCGAAACCGAACGAAATTACCCTTTAGACGTTCTCCCGGCGGACATATTTCACCACAACTAATACAAAATTATTCTCCGTCTAGGGGACTTTTTATTGTTGTCGATTACTGTCAGAGTATTTGATTATTTGTCATCTTATTGTGGCAATTCTACGGGGTCTTCTCGTTTGAAGTTGTCGGCTCAAATTAGCTATCGATCTCGTCAAAAAAAAATCGGGTGATGTAACCGACAATATGGGCCTCATGGTACTGCGGAATCCCTTGTGTCGAAATGTGAAGGTGTTAAAAGTATTGCTATCTTTTCAGGATGTGTTCAAAGGAAGTCAAGGAAAATTCCCACTGCTTAATTTGTAACGGGCGAGCAGCCGTATCTACTAGAACTTCTTTACAAATCTTCAGTAAAGAGGTAAGCTTATTCAATAACGATTAACGCATTGATTTTGTCGCAACTACTTAAAGAACTATTGTTGATATAACTGATGGTGAACTTTAATATTTAATGCTTTAAAAAAAATCACTGACAACCTTTGTATTATGTTTACATTTTACATCAATGTGACTGAAGCTGATGGCATTAACAGTTAACAGTAGTACTCATGAAATTTACTTAAGCATATTACTTGAATAAAGCCTTTCCAAGCACTTCATTGCGCCGTCTACACATATTTCATAAAAAAAAAATATAAGGAAAATGCCCCATAACCTCTAAAACATGCTTATACAAGAGAGAATGAAATAGAAGACTTACATGAAGTTATCTCCAAATAAAATAAATATTACGAATTCAACGTATAAAAAATACGCATTTTCGATTGCAAATATCTTTGAAACATATTATTACAACCACTTATCAATCTATAAATTATGAAAAACGATAGTTATTACTTTGAACTTAAAATCGACAGCGAAATTGTTTGTTTGATTTAAAAGTTTTATTAGGGTTGATATCAAACTTACCGTTATTATATTTTCCGTATTTAGACGCAAACATGTTCGAAAAGGCCGCTAAGTTTTATAATGTCTCAAGTGCTCGGCATCGAAATGAAAGAGGAAACGGTGCATTCACCTTTGATTTGCAAAAAGTGCTTCAAATTATTTGACGAGGTAGACCAATTGGAACAGAGGTTGCTCGAAATTAAAGTGGAATTGCAAGGAAATTACAAGAAATCGGTGGATAGGAGTAAGAATGGAGAAGAGGGCCTTGGCGAGGAGGATAATTCCGCAAATAATGGCGAAGAGGAGAATAAAGAGTCGAATAAGGAGAATCAAGTCCCGAAGAAGATATTGGATATTCCGTCATCAGACGATGATACTCAGGTATTTTTCTTGTTTGTGTTTTGAATCTTTTTTTCGTGGTGATGTCATAAATGGAAATACAAAATTGTGGCGAATACACGACTTACACATTTTTTAATATATTGAAATTCTGTTTTTCGTTTTGTTTTTTCCTCTTTGTACATTTTGTTTAATTTGGAATTGAATATTTTGTAATTATTATTTGAAAATAATTATGTGATCATTAAGTATATTTAATGTCAAATTTTGACGTTTTTAAAAAATAAGTCAATGCGTTCTTCTTTTGTTTATCAAAATGTCTTCTTGCTTGATATCTTACATAACCTCTTAACGTCATTGTTCGCGTTACTACAATACAATCAGTTATTTTTGCTTAATCTTTTCAACTCGTAAACCTTATTCTATGAAGCAAATAGCGACGGAAAAGACCAATCTGCAAACATTGGAAGAAATAGAGATGGAATTGGTGAAAATTCACGGTGATGTGGAGCCCGCCAAAGTTCAGAGTCCGAAACCGAAGCCGTCAGAGAGGGAGGATTCGAATCAGTCGTTTCACGGCTTCGAATCGCATATCGCCGATGAAGGTGCCATCGAACATGCTTCCGATTCTGATTGTGAGGCCCCCGAAAGCGGTAATGCCGATGCATTGCTAGAAGCGGCCAAAAAAGCCGAGAAATCTTTAGGTGAGTAGATGATTTTATTGGTAATATAACCTCAACAGACGCTTATTCTCCTAATAATTCTATCTGGTTTAGAACTAACCAAGAACAGATTTAATCCGCAGTTTGTTAATTTTAAGGCGAAATTAAAATATTTTAATTGTCCTCAATTAGATCAATATATAAATTAATTAATCTATAAATGGAGGTGATACGAAATGGATCCGTTTTTTTTTTTTTTTTTCTTTAAAAACTGAAATTGTGGAATTATTAAATTTTAGCTTTTTGAAAGCAGTTTATTTCAACCTCAGATTTCTTCTTATCCTGACCACAATTAATAAATTTAATATTAATTAATTTTAATTATAGAATTTTATTAAAAATTAATATATTTTCTTGTTTTTTTGCTATTTAAACTTTTTGTCTATTACATGTAGGCATATAGAATTTTAAAAGTATTTTGAAATGGCTTGAATAAGTACGAGAAAAATGCTTGGTTGTTGGTAAAATCACTATCTTTGCTTTATTTTATTTATTATTTTTTTTGTTTTAAATAAGAATTACTCTGCAAAGTATATATCGATGTTAATTTTTAGGTTAAAAATGTTAATTGGATAAAATATTGCATGTCTGTTTTCTCATTAATTGGGTAAATTGAAAGTTCATTGAATTTTTATATTTATACATTTTGAATTATTTCCAGTATAGTGGGTGTTCTTAGATCTTGTTTTTTAAATACAAGTACTTAGTACGAGTACTCATAAATGTATGGATTGCTATGATCACAGATTTAAAAAAACTCGTAAACTAGCAAGTGTTAATATTTTAAATTCTTTAGATATTCCTACACGAATACTTTGTACTTTCCCTAGCCATTATTTTCAAAATGCGCTGTTGGGCAATGAAAACTTTTCCAACCAATGATCAATCCCTCCAGAAACACAATTCGTGGCGCTATCTAGACTCAACCAAACACTGTTCACAATGACCTTTCCGATTTAAATTCCTATTTAATAGAAGACCCAGGAATTTACTCTCATCTGCCTGTGTGATTACGTCATCATCTACCAGAAAACCTGCAAATTCCGTTCTGTCTTTCTTGAATAATAAACTATGAGTACACAACCAGGCCTCAAGTTCATACAATAGATCATTACATGCGACGTTCTAGATTATCTTGATCCCAACCAGACAATATGTCGGACGTATAATCTGCATAAAAACTGAGACTGGTCCCTGTATGCAGAATAATATTCTCCACATTATTTATATAAACCAAAAAGAGAATTGGGCCAAGTACTGACCCTTGCAGCACACCTAATCCTAATTTTTTTTAAGCACGTTGAGCAATTATTTTATTACAGCGTTATGATGTAATTTCAAGGATAAACTGAATTGGCCACAGCTGTAGTTAGGTAGACAATGTGGTTCTATAGAAGCGGTAATGTTACACGCTTGTACAGTCGCGAGCAAATGTTATAGGCACCTTTAACAAAACTAATGGGTTTCATGTTTCTTGCATTTTTTTTGTGTGTGTGTTATTTCAACGTTTAAATAATCGTCTTTATGGTTACAATAGTCTTTATAGATACCTTTTGTAAATGTATTATTTTTTTGTTATATATTTCAAGTCTTCGATGTCACTTTTTCCCTCCCCTAAAAATATTATAGCTCTACTAAAAACACTCTTAATATGCAACAAATTAATAAGATCCCTAAAAATACTACATATTTTATAATGTATTACCTACAATTGTTATTTTCTCTTTCTTACTGTGATATTCGCCCAAAATTTAGGGTGCCTATAACATTTTGCTCGCGACTGTATAGAACCACTGCATTATAGCAACGGGAAGGGCGGGACTTTATAGTGATTGCGGCAGTTTTTTACTACAACATTTTTCCCTATTCAATAGGTGTTCGCCAGTACTTCACCCTCTATCACTGAAAAAGGAGATACCTTATAATAATCTGATTCGCTAATACCCAGACTTGTAAATTTACGCGTTTTTTGTATTTTTTTTCTGTATGCTTACTGTTGAATAGACTGTATTAGTATATTTAGCTAGTAATTTACTTCGGTATACATTTTTTAGTTCTTTCCAGATTAATCTTCCCATAGTTTCGGTAACCTTACAAGTCCTTTTATTCATTAAAATTTGGTGTTTTTTTTTTGTTTTGCCGTCGTGCGTCTTGTTTGCCGTTGTCTCCGCGCGCGACATATTCATTGTACGTCGCTTCAATCCCACCGCGCCCGCGAGCTTAATGAGTCTTGCAGTCACCCCAATCATGGCAGATTCTGCCGATACCGAATCAGTTCATTGACCTGACTATAAATCGTAGTCGGCGTTTGGGTGCGACACTGCAATTATTCTTCCAATTCTGTTTGATAATGGACTATAGTCGCCCCACGGGCGTGACACAGCTTAATCCTCCGTCTAGTGTTCGATTGTAGTTCGTAGTCGCCGCTTGGGGGTAGCACGACGCACCTTCGACCGTATAGCTTTTGTCGAACTAATGTCGTAGTCCCAACTAGGTAGACAGAACGTTTAGTTTCACGAATACTGACAGTAAAGTTCGCACTTAGAATTAGATATTTAATGGTAAGATAGGGTTGGTTTTAATTATTATTGTACGACGTGAAATAGAACAGGACATAAACAGCCATCTTTGCGCGCAAAAGATTATTTAAACAAGTAAAAGCAAACGAACCAAACAAACGACGTTGTTTACAGGAGCGAGTGACTTTCTCATCCTGTTCTTCTGGATCGATTCGTTGATTAGGTTTATCCTGTTATTAATTGTTGTGACGATTTACAGAAAAGTACCAAATCAAGGTCAACCCGGCACAGAAGAGAAAATCTAACGGAGTGAAACGGAAAATCTCTTCAACTCACATTTCGAAGAAGTTTATACCAAAAAAGATTAAAGAAGAATTCTTGCCTCCGGTACGTAATGTGCAGAAAGCTAATTTTTACATAGCAAGATATCCGAAATGTTTTCGTATTACGGTAAGCAGTACCGATTTGATATAAATTCCAGGTTGTAACGAGAAGAGGGCAAACATGTACACCTTCTGCTCTGCGAAGGCCGACTGTGAACCGTCTGCGGAGAAGCGAAGGCCATCATGCAGCATGTGAAAATGTTCCACGAAACTCGCCTGTACATCTGCGACGTTTGCGGCGATGACTTCCGAAAGAGGAACGAACTGTCCTTGCATCTGGACGATCACGTGGCCACCGAAGAGGGAGACTTCCAGTGCGAAGTGTGCAATCGTATCTTCAGCAATTTGAGACTCTTCCGGATACACAAACGCATGCATTATCCGCAGAACAAGGCGTGGACCTGCGAGACATGTGGAAAGCGCTACAGGTTAGTTCGCATTTTTTTTCTATGTTCAAGTTGAAAGGGAAGAAGATACAGGGCCAGTTGTTAACACTTCAAACAATATTTTGGTTTATACTGATTGGGCGTTTCACATAATGGCAAAATTTAATTTTAAAGATTTATACAGGATGATTCTCTATATGCCACAAACTTTAAGAGCTGATTCTGAGGTTATTTTGATCATAAAAGTTCATATGAGTATTATGTCCAAAACGATTTGGTTTTAAAGTATATTGAATTGTTTATAATAAATTATGAACTATGCTAACACGATATAATATCACAGTTGGTTCTTCAAAAACTATTGTGTTGAGAGGGAATTGTTTATTTGTCAATAGTTGTCAGAGTTTTTCAATTCAGTTTATTGCCAGTTTCTGTTTTCTAAAATGAATTACAACGAATGCTGAGATGTGTGATATGCATTTCGTTTACAGGTCTTGCCATGGAATTCGCGTGCTGTTAGACGTCTTATATGATATCGAATACCCGGACCGTATCATCCCGCATCATTCAATATTTCCCGTCTTTACCAACGTCTTTAGTGAAACGGAAAATTTAAAAAAAAAAAAACGGACGACTGATTAACGGGACCCATCTACAAGTGAGAACTCCACAAGTTGAAGAAATGTACTAAATGAAATTGAGGACTATCCTACTACAAGCACCAGAAAAATTGTGTTTGCTTTAAACATCAGTCAGGCGCCAGTTTTGAGAATATTGAAGATTCACTTTTGTATCCATCATCACATTCAACGGTGCAGGCCACTTTTGCCGGCAATTTTTCCGCAAAGAGTGGCTTTTTGTCAATGGAGTGCAACACAAATCGCACAAAATCCTGACTATTTGGCTCAAATATTCTTCACCGACGAGGCTACTTTCTCTAGAAACGCGATTATTCATTTTCATAATATCCATATGGGCCGAAGAAAATCCGCACGACTAGTGAATGCCCTCATCAACACGATTCTCTGTTCATGTGTTGGGCCGGAATTGTTGGGATCACTTGATAGGTCACATTTTTTACCGATGCGATTAATGGCGAGGTATGTACCGGCAATTTTCTTGAAAGGAGCTACCCCTATGCTGAAAGGAGTTCCGTTGCAATTAAGATACAAAATGTATTTTCTGCATGACGTTTGTCCAGCGCATCGTTTTAGTTTGTTGCTCGCAGAGTTTTTTGAGCCAATACGTATCCAGAATGGTGGATAGGACAGGGAGGTCCACAACGTAGCCTCTCGGTCTCCACACTTAAATTCTTGGACTTTTTTCTCTGGGGTCACCTTAAATCATTAGTTTATACGACTCCCATTGAAAATGTCGATGAACTGAGAATCGTATTATCGCAGCTTTGCAACAATTCGAAATACCCTGGTATTTTAGAACGGACTCGCCAGTCAATACGACGGAGGATAGAAGCTTGTATTGTAGTTGGGGGCGGTCATTTCAACAGTTAGGTATACGTTAATTTTGGTTTACTAATTATTTGGTTAATTTATAATAAAATCATTAATTATGTTAACTTACTATTAAACATTGTACACACTTTTACTAAGCGATTTTGGACATATGTTTCTTATGAACTTTATGATCAAAATACCCAGGAAATCGGCGTTTAAAGTTTGTCGCATATATTGAGAAGCACCCTGTAATACGTTGTTCTCATTTTTACACCGTGGCGTTTTTCACCTCTAATTAATGTTATTTTTCTTCTTATCTATACAGCTCGAAGAATCTTTTGGACGAACACATCAATACGCACACGGGAATTCGGCGTACATTTGCAAGATGTGCGGGGAGGCGGTTCGCTTCGAAATACACATTCAAGGCGCATGAGAAGACGCACGAGGTGAGACCGCGACCTTTCCAGTGCACGCAATGCAGTAAGTCGTTCCTGAGCCAACAGAATCTAACGCAACACGAGAAGGACTCATTCAGGGCGTCAAAGATTACGCGTGCCATCTTGTGGTGAGTATGAAATAATATAGCGAATTAAATCCACCATTTGCAATAGAAGAATATTATGTACCTACCCCGTATATATTTATTGTTCAGTATGTTTAACAAAATATGCCAGCAGTACGGCTGAGAAGGAAGGATGCATCATTGCCAATCTTGAAGGTCAAGCAGCAATTGTTGGTGGGTGACCATTCGGGCACCACTTCTCAGTGGCTCCGTGTAATCTGGCATTCTAAGCCAAGGGGCTTCAAGGCCTGTAGTGCTGAGTTATTATTATTTTGTTAACAAAATATGGAAAAAAAAACGTATATATAAAGATATTAGATTTCTAGTGGGCGATGGCAAACAATCTTGTTCAAAAGCACAAGTTGATAATGAAAATGATTTTATGATTAATTAATTTAAGCCGACCACATATAAAATTTCGAGGTTCACTTGGTTGGCGTTATTGCTGCCTGAAGGATGGTCATATCTGTTACCAGATTATAGATTGGAAATTTGAATTTTAGGCAGAGGATTGCAATAAAGCACAATGGATTTATGAGTGTTAATCGTTTTAATGTGGTTTTAACGTGTTATGTGCATAACCGGTGTGTATTAAATTTTGTTAGTACATTATGTGACATTTCTAGAGAGCGTCGGCGGGAGACTGTGTTAGGAGTTACCACCATTAGAAAGTTTCTTATATGTTGGGTGTTACTCACTTCACAGGAAAGGACATTTTTAATCAATGTATACATATTAAAAATGTTTTCTAGGTTTGATTGATTAACAATTCTTATTATTAACCCAGTACATGACATTAACGATCCTCACTTTACGTTTGCCCTAGGCCTTAACGAAATTTCTCTAGTTTTAAAAAATTAGGGGTTTGCAACAACTTGGTACTTAACTTTCTTTCTTAAAATATTTCCAACAGCAAAACGAGTAATTTAAGCGAAAACTACTGAAGATGGGTTTAAGGAATGTTACAGCAAATCGTGTGTAATTTAATCTAGCATCCAAAAAATATCCAAATTATTCTATTTGAAAAAAATTAACTTGAAATTCTTTGATGTCACTAATTTTTAAACACCCTGTATAATGCCATTGGAATTTTTTGCTACGTTTTGGTAAAACGATGTTAGCATTTGTTAATTTTAAAGTGGAAGACTTCTGACACGTAAACCAAGTGTGAATTAAGGGGGGATCCTGCTTTAGGAGGCCGTAAAAAACCGTTTTTGGGGATTTTTTTAGGACAAAAAAATTGAGCAAGTCTAGCGAAATTTTTTAGGGTATATTATCGCAATTTGAATATTAAAAAAAAAATTTTGAGAAAGAAAATATTTAACGTAGTCGATTTTTTATGCACATTTGTGAACACCTCGCAATTGCAGTCTGGCAATCGGTGGGAAAGATGAAGCTTGTAATTTTCGTCTGAACAAAAGAAAAACACAGAAAATTTTAACTCTCATGTATTTTCTTCTAGGTGAATTAAAAAAAAAAAACCCAAAACTTGTAAAATTCAAAATTTTTCTTAGATTTAAAAATAAATGTGCTTTTTGCAGGGAAAAAATCATTTCAACTTGCTAAAAAAAAGTTGTTTAGAATTTTTTTTTCATGAATTTTTTTAGTTCAAACAGAAAAGAAAACAACTGAAGCTAACAAAAGCCTTGGTTCATTTTGATTGGTTGTCTAGTTTTCCTGCAATCACGCCCACACCAGTTTAGAAAAATCGTAAAAACGAAAAGGCGATTTAAAGTTTCCGATCAAAAAAAAAACTGTTAATTTTCGATTACTTACAGTATTTACATTAATAATACGCTAATCAGCTATTCAAAATATTATTGTTCGAACAACCGTTTTACTTTTTTAAAATATTTAGTTCGGAGTCGACTGAGGGGAGGAGCGCGCGCTTCATCTGCCCAAGCATTCGTATATTTGCTCGACACCTCACTGCGTTTAGTGCTGTATCTTTGAAAATATTGCGAATTAGCCTTTATAACTTTTGATACATATTCTTAGATATACAGTCGCGAGCAAATGTTATAAGCACCTTTTAGCAAAACTAATGGGTTTCATGTTTCTTGCATTTTTTTGTGACAGTTATTTCAACGTTTATATAATCGTCTTTATGGTTACAATAGTCTTTATAGATACCTTTTGTAAATGTATTATTTTTTTTATATATTTTCAAGTCTTCGAGATGTCACTTTTCCCCTCCCATCTAAAAAGTAATATAGCTCTACTAAAAACACTCTTATATGCAACAAATTAATAAGATCCCTTCAAATACTACATATTTATAATGTATTACCTACAAGTTTTAATTTTCTCATTTCTTACTGTGATATTCGCCCAAAATTTAGGGTGCCTATAACATTTGCGACTGTATTAGGAATAGATTCGAGCAATTAAAAAAAAAAACGATTTTTTGAGCCTTCTCAAGCAGGATCCCCCCTTAATCAATAATACAACAATGTAAATGTAAAAATTTTAACAAAAATGGTAATATCTTAAAAACAGTTGGAGATAGTCTGTATATAGCCGTATTTTCTTTACCGTCTGACTTAGCTTGTCTTCGTTTTGTGAATTAAGCTACGAGCTACTCATTACGAATGACCAAACCAGCCGACGAACTGCGTTTTTAGAGGGTAGCCTGTAGCTTAACTCACAAAACTAAGACAAGCTAAGTCAGATGATAAAAGAATAAAATACAGCTTATATTGTAGATCTTGTTATTAACTTAAATAAAATCGGGCATTTATTTTCTTGTGAAACACAGACAAACAATTCGGATCCATACACAACCTCGAGGTACACTCCATAGTACATACGGGCTACAAACCGTACCAGTGCGGCCAATGCGGCAAGGCGTTCGCTCGGAAGGCGGAGATCAGGGATCACGAAAGGACCCACACGGGCGAGCGACCTTATCAGTGCGAATTCTGCGGCGCCACCTTCAGCCAGCGCTCTAACCTCCAATCGCACAAGCGCGCCACCCACTACGACGACAAGCGATACAAGTGCGACCACTGCGGCAAAGGGTTCAAGAGGCGACGGTTACTGGATTATCACATCAAGGCCGTGCACACCGGCGAACGGCCCTTCAAGTGTGACATATGCGAGGCCACCTTCGTCTATCCGGAACACTTCAAGAAGCATCGCCGCATACACACGGGCGAGAAGCCGTTCCTGTGCGAGGTGTGCGGGAAGGCGTTCAACAGTAGGGACAATAGGAACGCGCACAGGTTCGTGCATTCGGACAAGAAGCCGTACGAGTGCCTGGTCTGCGGTGCCGGGTTTATGAGGAAACCGTTGCTGTATCAACACATGCAAACGCAAGGACATCTTAATGATACCATCGTTGTTAATCAACCCAGATTGACTACGGATGACGATCAGATCATTACGGTAAGTGAGAATTAACTTTTCATATGATAAAATAAAATATATAGGGTGATTACCGGGAAACGCATGTTTTTGACTTGGGTAGTACTTGGAAAATATTGAGTGGTGGTAGTTGCACATGATGGCATTGTGGAGGAGAAAGTGTGCAATTTCCTTTGTACCAGTCATGGGGAACCTTATTTTTTTTTAAGGGCAACGATGATAGTGCAATTACAGTTAATGCGCAATAGTTTGAACAAAATGGGGCAACAGCCCATACTGTTCGCATTTCTATAGACATTCTTCGACGAACATTTCCTGGAAGAGTAATCTCTCGTTTTAGAGATGTCAGTTGGTCCTCTTATTCACTAGACGTTACAATTCCACATTTTTTTTTTTTCTATGGAATCATTTAAAATCTCGAGCTTACATTAACAAGCCGCGCACGGAAACTTTAAGAAGCAATTCACTAAGAAATCAACGCCATTCTTACAGAAATGTCAGAAATTCAGTTGGAAGCTTCAAAGTAATCGACGTTGTATTCAAATAAAAGGGGGGGCCATATTGCAGATGTTATTTCTAAAAGTTTAAAATGGAAGTTTTGTGTATTCAAATTGCATACCTTATGCCATATATTGGTAATAATAAATGAAAATTTAATTCATAATTGCCTGAGTACTCGTTATTTAAAAAAACATGGGTTTTTCGGTAATCTTCCTGTACATGCATGCATCGTCTGCCTCAAGTCGGTATTTTTGAAGGGCGTAGTGAGAAATAATGTGCCAGGCGATTGTAAGCATGATGCGTCGTCGAGGAAACTTAAGTTGAGGTCAAGTTTTCTGCATTTTTGTTAGTTACATTTCATTATATTGTTACTGTTCTCGCTCACTACCATGATGAATGCGATGTTTACTTCTTTTCTGGATAATCCATCTCACTATGTAGTCAAAAATTTTCATTTTGAAGCACACATTCATTCTATAAATTCTGAATGTTTAATAAATACCATGGGGGTTCGGCTCGACTCGGTATTAGGTCCAATTCTTTTCTTATTATATACTAATGATTTAGACAGCATTCAGTGGCGGATCTAAGTAAAAGTGGACCTCAGTGCAAGACATGTTTGTGGGGCCCCGGCTTGAAAACTAATCACACAAGGATAATGACATCTGAGAAATTAAATGCAGTAAATTCTAGTGCTGCGAATGGAAACCGGTTTTGGATGTGACAATTAATCGCCTTCAAAACAAAAACCGTAATCGGTTTTTAAAATCGAGTTTGAAAATCGGTTCTTAAAATTTTGTTTGGAAACGGTTAATTTCTTTTTTCATTGCAACATACAGCGATATTTAATATTCAAATATTTATTTAATGAATATTATGCCGTTTTCAAATATAATCGTGAAGAACATCAGTATTAAAAGAATAATGTTAACAATATTTGATGTGTGTCAAGATAAAACAGGCATTTATTGCGTATTAACAATATATTTTTGTATTTAAAGTACATACCTATTTTAAAAATGCAGACGTTAATAATTATTACCTCTGAAAACAACGAAGTGTCCATTAAATAATTTACGACTTTACAGTTATACCTCTCAAAATTGCATAACAAGTATATGAAGTCCAACGTCACAACTGTTCTGTCGAATAAAAAATTAGAGATTCTGTTTTGGACCAATAAAAAAATTCATTAGCGGTTTGACGTTCACCTATTGCACAATCTGTGTCTACGCTGTCAGTTAATGTGTCAATTTTTCAATTGACATTGAGTTTGATTGGAATTGTGTTTATAGTTGATGTTGTTTTTAGAAAGACATCATCCCTAAAATCTAGATTTGTTGGAAAAATGTCCTGTAATCATATCATCAATAAATGGTAAATTTTGGTCAGTAACTATTTCCAATTAAATTAAGTTGTCTGTGTAAAATGACCTATTTAATTTGTATAAATTCTATAACAACAATAGTCTTATAAAACTTACGTCAGCATTTTTAGAAACTATTTCCCTAATACCTAATAATTGCCAAAGGTATTGTAATATCACCCGCTTATTAAATAATCATACCAAGTATCACTTAAACACTAACCAAAAACCATTAAATGATGACTGGCATGTGTGACATTGGGCGAACGCAAAAATCGTCAGTTTTTTATTGGCTAAAACAGTTGTGGCGTCTTAGGGCATAATTTGAAATTTATTATTTTTTGAATTGGTTTTACTAACAAATATTAATCGTATAGTACCAAAATGAAGCACATTAGTCGTTTTTTGTTTAACTTATTAAAGGACGCGACCCTATTCCCAGTAGAACTAATATTTACTAGGTATTTTGGAATAAAAATTTTTCCAAAATTCATTTATTTCTGTTAGAAACAGTCTCTTGAAAATAGATACTCTGCCCTGCTAAGACGGGAAGTCGTATCTTCAAAAAATACCTTTCTTATGTTTTACTGGTTTCTGGTATATTTGTGTGTGTATGTTTAATCATATAGAGAAAATTTGGAAGCCGTACCTGCATTGGAATATTTGGTGATTTTTGTTTGTCGTATCTGCAATGTGTTCATTTGGTAAGTCAAAAAGTCGTGATTTTTTTTAAACTTTTTGTCTTAGCAAGGCAGAACTTTGTATTTTCGGTTAATAAATAAGTTTAGTTCGATAGAATGACAAAATTGAGTAGGAACTAATTTCGGATATTTTACTTCAATTGAGCTATTGAAATAGAAAAAAAGAAGAAAAACATATAATATGTAGCCCCCAAAAAAGAAATCATACTTTAATAATAAAGAATCCCACACGTTGCAATATTTATACTGATCACTGCATATTGTTGCATGTTTCCTTATGTCCCACGTTGGGCGCCAAAAATAAATGTCCCTTTATGCCCTAGGTTGGGCGCCAAAAATAAAGGTTAATCTTTTCATTTTCTCTTTCGTATCCAGGTGAACGCAGACGGTGAAATGGAGATCGTAGAAGGGGACGTCAGCAGATTAGAGCAGATAGACGCCAACGACGAAGATACCGTCGAAGACTCGAAATTGTACATAGCGGATATTAAACCTCACGTTCTAGTCGACGGTGCTAAAGTGTTTGGCCACTCGGAAGGCTCGCTGATCGTGGGCGAACAATTGGACGACGATCAAATGGAAGATACTGAAGCCGTAGAGCATATAATCATCAATGGACAGGTAATTTGATGAAGAACTCGAAATGTTTTATTTTAAACTTTTTTTTTTTCATCCCTCAATAATCGTAGCAGATACAATTCGCCGAAGAGGACGGCGAAGTCGAGGAAGTCGAAGAGGGGGAAGACGGCGAAGGTTCGCAAGTGCTGGCCTCGGCCGAGGATTACGAGAAGATCCTAACGAGTGCGGCGCTGGCCAACGGCGAAACGCAGATCATACAGACCAAAGACGGGCCAGTGCAGTTCGTGCAAGTGCGCATCCCGAACGGAAATGGGGAAGAGGAGGACGCGTGGTTGCGGATAGTGCCTGAATAAAACGTGCGATATTACCTGAAAGCAGTCGACGGAACTGAATAACTTAATAGATTTGTAATTATTTAGGATTATAAGTGTTCACGTGCGAATATTTGTGTAGATTGCGTGAGACGAGAAGATGCGAATGGGGCGACGATTGTTGTTCTCTTAATTAAAAATGACGTGTATAGTTCTTAAGTTTAATAATAGTGTGTATTATCGTATTTACGTCAAGTTGAGTTCAAATTTCACAAATTGTTCGGTTCGAATTTTTGTTATTATGATACGTTATATGTGGTACCAATAAAAGGAAATACAACGTAAATCATAGCTGAAGTTTTTATTCTTTTTTTTTGTAGGGACAGTGCTTGGTTCACTTTGGGACGTTTTCCCAAGGCGTTAAGAATATCGAAGGAATACGGAAACAAGACTCTCATCCTCGTTCTTTAAACAATGCCAAGATGGTGGCACTATGTTTCGAAATAAATTTTTGAAGATTTTAACGGAAATTGTTCACTTGTTCGTCATAACCAATACTGACATATTTTCAATTTATAATCTAACAAAAGGGCTGCTGAGGCAGCATACCGCCGATCGATCTGAAAAAAGTTTAGGGTGATTCTTGAAGCAAAAAAAAAAGAGAAATACGGATGCGTGTGCGCGAGTTTAGGAACTTAGACCTCTGCATTGTTCAAAAAAGCATAAAAAACGTTATTTTCATTGAACGCGAAAAAGCGCGTTTAATGATGTGAATTCGTAATTTATATCATTGTATTGATTAAAAAAAAAGTAAAACATGCAACATTTAGCTGTAATAAACTGAAAAAAAATCTCGCATAAACTTTATTTGTTCTCCAGCGGCAGCACTCATATAACATCAGTAATTTCTGATACAAAACACAAGGGCCGTTTGGTCTAGTGGATAGCACGCTCGATCTGCCTATGCAGCTTTAAAGCTGATATATCCACACCGCCACTGTTTTTCAGTTAATTTGAAGAAAATCCTTTGTGAAACCTTAGTGTTATCACATTTATCATATCTGTTGTGAGGTACATGGACCGGTTTTGGGCGGATACCTCTGCACGTATACAGAGGGTTCAAAATTCGTGTTTGCGTCTAATTTTTGGTATAAGGAAATATGAAAGGATTTCTCACAAATTACCTGAGGTGGGATGGCTGAATATGAATGATCGTAGGTTACTTATGAGCGCTTGTACATTCCACAAAATTATTTTATTTAAAGAACCCACCTATTTGTATCCAAAAATTTCATTTCGTACTGACGTGCACAATTTGAATTTGAGGTTTAAAGGTAGGCTTACACCCCCTACTCATCATACTGTTTTATTTATCAAATACCAAAGATTTATAATAAGGTACCGGATCAATTTAAATTGCTGAGTGTGTCTGCGTTCAAATCTGCATTTAAGCGATATCTTTTGGAGCGCTGATTGTTTCGTGTGCCATTCACAACGCTTTTTATTTTTGGTTTTTTTTGTGTTGCTCGACTGCATATTAACTTTTTGCCTTTAATTTTATAGATATCTTGGAGTATTATTGCTTTTGAATGTAGCGGGGATTCATGCAGGATATTAGGTAGTAAGGTAGATTAGGTTTCACTCTCTTTATTATTTATATATTTATCAAATGCTTCAATCCCTAATAGCCAAATTTAAATTTCCCGCCACTATTTTTAGTGACTTCAACATAAATGCATTAAAATCACTATTAACGTAGTACAAAATGGTAGGTAATTTTACGTTTCAACGTTGAAGTTACTAAAAATAATTGTTGGCAATTTAAATTTGGCTATGTGGGAAAGTGTGCTGGTAGAGCAAGAACAGCTTATGCTGTCATTTGAAGTACGCCTTGTGATTTCTTTCTTGTGATTTTTGACTAATTATTATAATTAATTTTCTTTATTTATTATTGATGTTCATGCTTTGTCATATCGGAAGCATAAGAACTATTCTATTATTATATTGTCAAGGCAGTCTGGTTGTTCGAAGTTCTTTTTTTTTTTTGTTGTAATATATATTGTTTTAATTTTATATTACAATTATGATAATAAGTCATTGAATTTAATTTTTGCATTTAATTGTTGCGACACGTGAATTAACTTCAATAAAAATGGGAATCACAATCACGGTCCTATAATATACAAAATTTTTCTATTAGAAAAATTACGTTTATGTAATATCAAGTACTTTTAATTTTTATCTATTTTCTTCATTAATTCATTTATTGCCATAATTTTTTATAAGGAGTGTTTCATAGCTTGAATGTCTTATTGAATTTTAAGGCTGGGATATCACTCTATAGATTTCTACAGTCGGTAACGCCTTTTTTCCCTATATTAATTAGGAATAGTATAACAAAATTAAAAAAGAAATTAAGAAGTAAAAATGTTAACGTTTTTATTGCCCATTGACTGATTTTTTTTCTTTTAACGATTTGCTTATGAATAAAAGAGTTTTTTTTATAATTCATTTTAAGGAAAAAGAAATTAAAAAATAAAACGGAGGCTTAAAGATTTTGAGAGTTAAAAGAAATGAGCAAATTTCGGCCATGATGAAACGTCACAGTTTCAAACTTCACACGTTCTTTTATAGATGGGGCATGTTTTGTTTGCATTTTGGGTTGCCTGGCAAAATAAAGCTTAATTAAATTCAGCAGAAATTTTATTACCAGGATATTGGAACATATGCGTAGCGCCATATAGTAAACACAAAAAATACGTTTAGGTGCGTACACCATTCATAGAGGTTTAGATTAATAGATTGAATAATATGCGAATATGCCTCAGTTATTAGGAATCCCTGTTACCTTTATCAGGAACTCATTTTAGAGAGGGTGCAGAACGGTTTCTCTAAAATATTTATCGTTTAGGTTAGACCATATTTATACACTTCGTTGGACTAATTATGACGATTTACTTGAAAGGCATTATATGATCTCTCTCACACGTCAAAGAATTGACACCAGTGGTTGTTTCCTTACTAAACTTGTCCAAAATAGAGTTGATTCGCCCTCACTGCTGTCTCAAATACATTTGAATATCCCCCCGCATAACATTAGATCATATGACAGTATTTCGTGTTCCAATAACTCGACCTAATTTACTTAAACGTGCTTCTTAACAACAGATGCAGTTAACTTTTGATAACATGCTCTTTCTACAGATCCTTTTTGTTTTTTGAATTTTTGCTTTGGTGTTTGCTTTTTGTTATCTTGCTTATTTTTTTTTAGTTTGATTTTTCTTAGCGTATAGTTATAGTTAGATTCTTTTTATTTGGTAATTATAATT
The DNA here is from genome assembly GCA_004143645.1 of Protaetia brevitarsis. Lineage (NCBI taxonomy): Eukaryota > Metazoa > Arthropoda > Insecta > Coleoptera > Scarabaeidae > Protaetia > Protaetia brevitarsis. The sequence continues at coordinate 55,443 of RXPK01003267.1, forward strand.
TTAGATCTTAGCTTTTAAGTTCAGCACTCAACAGTTAGATTAATTTTTTTTCTTCTTGTCTTGTTACTGGATTATATCTGTTGGGTAAATATACATTATTATTATTGATATATTTCGTTATATATCTTTATATGTTCTGTTGTGCCCCACGCTGGGCGCCAAAAATAAATGTTATAATATAGAGGAGCACTGGTAGTTCTACCTGCGAACGTTAGTTTTACAGTCATTCAATTGCACATTGGGAAAGAGCATCTGCTCATAACATTAAAAAACTTTCTGGTTGCCACCTCTGTAAACCCGATAATAAAATGACATTATTACTTAAATAAAATTTTATTTATTTATACCTATAATAAATGAGGTATCATTCTTTTATATATGTATGTACAAAATTCATCTAATACAGCTTACTTACGTATCGGAATCGTTATATCTGCACCACGATTTGATGCTGCCAAATGCAGATGCAAAAATATTAAGAAAATACGTATTTATTTAACAGTAGTATCAATTCGTGATTAAGACCTCTTAATTTTAATAAACAGATGGAGAACACTGCCAAATAGATACAAGAACCATTTATTAATTATAAATTTATTCGAGTTTGTTGTTATAATAAATAATACGGCAGAGAATCTACACATCTACTTATTATATATGGTTACATGGAAGGATGTAATATTATTTTTTGTTTTACGTATAATTACACAAATTTACAATATACATAGATAGAAAAATATATTTTTTGAATATGACAGGCTCACAGTCGATAACTTAGATCATAGTTGTACGAATTGCGGTCGGTAATATAGGCACCTGCCTTAGAGGATTGCAACTTAATCTAGATTTTCGCATTTATTGTTATTATCTTAGGCTTTTATGCACAACGCGTTTTTACTCACTAATACTCACATACTGGCGAATTAAAAACCCATCAAGATATAGAACATTCGCAACACTGCAGTGTAATACAAGCACTTCACAGTACAATTATCGTCTTCCTCGTCCTCCAATTGCAGTTTGGAATCTTTAGGAGGTATCCACTGGCCATTCCAGCATCTCGCTACCATCGATCTTCTTCTGCGGCTTGTCTTTATCCCCACCACCGCCGTCACGTTCATGGCCTCCTTCGCGTTTCTCGCTATTTTTCGGTTTTCCCTTCGTCGCGTCTCTTGATCTCGTCTGGATTTGGAATCCGCCTCGAGAATGTCTATATCGTCCTTGTTGTTTTGTCCTTGTCCTTTTCGTCGTCCTTATGCCTCCTTGGAAGGTTCGGCTACCGTTTGATGTCGAGTTATAATCGTACTTGTTCGAAGGTGGAGACGTAACTGGTGGTTGAGTGGCGTGGATCTGCCCAGGTGTAAATTCTTCCCTTTTCCCGTTGACGAATCGTCACCTGCCATTATCTGACTGCAAAGGACAAAAGGGAACGATTTTTTAGTAACTCGTCATTAAAATTAAATTGAATATTAGTGTATCATGCGTGTACAGCAATCCGTCAACAT